>JAPYZH010000284.1:0-105859 GCA_030523085.1 Meteorus colon
CATAGTTCGTATAATGATACTTTACACCAGAATTTACATTCGCGAAATGCATAACTGCTCGTTCTATTCGAAGAGAAAAAGAATAAGTTGTCATGATTCAACTCACCGGTGATAACATAGTCAGTAGGTACTTTCATGTCATCAAGAAGCATTGTCTTTCTGCGAGAAGTAATTCGATGTCTCACCGTCAATGGTTGTACTCCAACTGTTCCATTTTGATGATATTTACTATTCACGTTCTTCCATGTGGTATTACGATGAATTGTTTCCATCTTTGTGAATTTGGATTCCTGAATTTGTAGAGATATCGCATTGTCCCATTCGACAAATTTGACACCAGTTACAACCCTGCAATCCAGATTATCATTTTTCTTCATTAATAATAACTGAAGCAGTGGATTCTATGTAAATTCATTAGAGAATAGACGAAGAAATAATCGTCAAACTCACATGTTATTCCAAATATTTGAAATTTGTTCTACAGCACTGATTAGCGAAATTTCTTGATAATCATATCGTAGTCCCCATCTTTGATCAACGGAACAGGCACATATTGCACATGGCTTCATAATTTTCTGATTGTTATCACTCGTTGAACCGCTATACCATCCAGCTTTAATAATTTTTGTGTTAGGACATGGAGTCTGGTGACCATAATAACTTGTATCATCTTTCCACCATAAATAAGAGCGAATCGAGCCAATTTCCTTCGGAAGTAATTGTCAAATTAATAGGAAAACTCAATGTTCAGTTGTTGAAAGATAAAATATACTTACAGCTGGACAAACTTCTACAGTGTGACTCAATACTCTACAATTATATATTTCATTTCCCTCTTGACGGGCAATTTCACCTATCATCAATGGATGTGGACAGGAGTCGCAATTTTTGTTCCTCGAATTTGGCTCAAGGAATTTGACCCGTGAAAATTTTTGTAGTTCAATAAAATCAAAACCTATAAAATGAACGATATAGAAATATGAAAATTAAATTGCATGAAGGCATGGGAAGCAAATGATAGTCAGTTCATGACTCACCACGTATCGGTCTATCCACATGACATTTATGAAGGTGTTGCGGTAGCATAGGCATGTGCTGATTAAATATTCTGTGATAGTCTTTCAGTCGTAATTCAAAGCTTATTCTTGAGTCATTCAACTTCTCTGCGTAATCAACAGTAAAATAAAGGAAAAACAATGAATACGAAATGTTCCACCATGTATTTTTATACAATAAAAGAAAAGTGTTTGAAGTGTAAAAAATAATCATTGAATGTAGCAACAACAAACTCTACTTCAAACTGCTTTTCTTTCATTACAATGCAAATAAGTACCCATCTAATACATACCATGTCCAAATAAATCGGTATCTATTGTGGTAATGTGTTTCAGTGTAGCAAGGCCCATCAACTCATTGATGATAAGTTGTGTATAAATAAAATAAAATAGCTGCTGCGGTGAGGTAGATCTGTTACAATCAGATGAACGATATTCCTAACAGAAAAAAGAAGAACATCAATGAATTATCATTCATCTGTAGAAAATCTATACCACGACATTAGTTCAACTTACTTCTCCTCTCTGAACCAGCAATGATAGAAATCCTTGAGAATGATTGGAATTAGAGTTGAATATGTCATAGATTTCATCGAGTAAATTCAATAAATTATTCGGCTCTGTCAAAACTCTTTTAGTGAAATTGAGTTTCGTTTCATAACTATACGATTTATCGAATGCATATTTGAATGAGTCTTCATAAAATTGATCCACCAATTGAAAGTCATTCAATAATTTTTCTTTCTGGTTTTGTTGGTCCATTGTGATTTCGTCTTTATTTAGATATAAGTCTAAGATCGTGTGGATCTCTGAATCTACGTGGGATCCAAATCGTTTATACAATTTTGACCATTTTCTCACACTTTCCAGAAGTGATTTGTCATTCGCATTCTCCTCCAGATTTCCAACATTGTAGTTATCTCCAGTTATTGTTTCACCCAATTTCAAAGCATCATCGATGTTTATGAAAGACGATGGCAACTGCTCAATTGCATCTCCCCCGAGGAGAAATACCACCGACAAAGTTAAGAATATTATCGTTGACATTGTTCTGTAAAGAATGAAGAGAATAGTTAATGAATTGAAATAATTATTTCGATAATAATTGAAAGAACTATTAGTAAATTCGATCCATTGTTTGGACAGTTCAATGATAGAAACCTCATTTAGAGCATCTCAATCTTATCACAATTATGGCAAGACATTTTTGAAGGTTTTATTATTGTTCACAAAATGAAAAAACACTTGTTCAAAATTAATTTATCGCAAAGCAATTTGCTGCCAATATTTATCTATTTTTTTTTCTATTGGTCGTTAGCGAATGGCCATGAGTAAGTGGTTCAACTTTCCAATCTTTCACAATAGTTAAAATCAAAAACAGTTTTGCTGTTGAATTATTTTTTTAAGCAGAAAATTCTTGTCATTCACGTCAGAGACTGCCGGAACAAATGAACAAAATACACATTTGCAATCATAGTTAGAACACTGTAATAAATTCTGATTAATGAAGATTCTTTATGCACCAAATTTACCTTTTTGTTTATTCTTCAAATTCCAATTATTGAACAAGATGTTTTTTTGAAGCAATAAGAACTTGGATAAACACCCAGCGGCAGCAGCCGATTATCAGGGTAGAGACGTCTCAACAATGCGCACTCTATGAAATATTCATTTTGACTAACTGGGCTCATGTCTCACTGTTTATATACAGAGAAAACAAGATAAAGCACGAGGGCCAAACGTGAATTAATTACCCCTGGAGGTGTTTTACAATGCCTGACGTGTATTTTAATGACATTGCCTGATCTAAAAATTCTTTAATACTGTGCTAGCCTTTGTTAGAAAACTAAAATAAAATCACGTGATAAAACAATGCACAACGACCCTAAACAGGATTAATTGTTCTATTTTTACTGCAGTATATAACAGTTTGGTTTCATTACTAACTGTTTTATTAAAGCAAGTTGAGTTATAGTAAGAGAAAAATTCCTAATGGTATTTCATAAAGAATATTATTTATTTCATTGACATTAATAAATAAAACGGAACGACACCTGATTTTTACGTTCCTATTTTTAGAATATACTTTGGAAATAAATAATTGTCAGGTCAAGGGAATTACAAAATGTCATCACCTCAATAGAGCTTTGCTATGACGCATATTGACACGACAGTTACGATAGACATCATGACATGTGGACATGATTTCCTGTTCATTTGATTATCAATAAAGTTATTATTGTAATAACGAATTCGGAGAAATTACCTCAGTGCTGATGTCAATGCTAACTTTCATTGCTATCCAAAGAGAGATTAACTGTCTTATCAATCGACATTTTTTCTGAATAAATTTCAATAAGTCAGATTGAAAATTTGTTGTGGACACTTTTCAACTTTTCACTTAGTTTAATCAGTTCGTGACAATTCGCATTTTGCCATCCACATTCAATTGATTATAATAATTGGAATTCAATACGCACCGCTGTGAGGTATGAGATTAAAATCCATATTGAAAAAATTCTTACCAAAAATGACAAGTTCTCCACTGAAAATCCAGCAGTCTCATCAGAAGCAGAGGACAATGACTGACCAGTTTGGGAATTCTGAGGCGATTTATATATCGTGAGAAAACGATGTTGGAGGAGCTGAGAGATAAGATCATCGTTAGTAGTTTCCCGTTCAATGTACGTTAGGTCGAAACGGTTCTTTCGTTTCAGATCTAATGCACCAACTGAAATTATTTATCTGTCCTATGTTGACTCTCTAGGGTCGAAAGTTGGGATGACTCATAGATAAAGAACGTAAGTGATTTTACACATCTCTGAATCATCAGATATCGATTATTAAGTTTCATTGTCTATCAAGTCATTGATGATTGGGTTACAATGTCAGTCTCGATCGTGACATTCTTCAGATCAATTAACAAATCTTTTGGTGTTTACAAGATTTGTTTGTTGGTTATTCGTTAAAGACAATTTCCCAGAGAGAACGGAGAAGCTGAAGAAAGACAGAGAGTGAGGAATTAATAAATCAGATAATCTAAAAATTAACATAAAGTTGAAAGAATGTAAGAAATTACAATAAATATAAATTTCTAACGAAACTCTGAAGCCAAACTTGTAATACATTTCGTGATACTTTTTAGTGATACATTGAATTTACGACTAAACTTTTCTCGAATATTTTTCTTGAGAATTTGAATCGAATTCTTCACCTCTTCGATTTTTATAACAAAGAACTTCGTCGTAGTAAATGACGATGATGATTATTGTGCATTATTCTCTAATGCTTACAGTTTTTTCTAATATCTGGAGCATCCCGTGTGTAGCATACAGTCCAATAACACTGAAAGAAAACACAAGTTGAGCTTGCAATGATTTCGGCGTCATCCTTTTCACCATTGATAAGAGTAAATTAATTTGAAAATAAACAGCCATCAATATTTCTATCGGGTATGCCATCTATGTAATACAGATTCTTGCTTTGTGTACGAATGGTAATATTGGCGCCATTTTTACCATTAGAGTAAAATTCAAATTCAAATTTATCGAATCTGCTTTATCATACAAAATGGCGGACATTCACTACTTTTCCCTAATTTCTATACTCCTATTGCGGATGAAGCTTTACTGGCTTCAAGCATTGTTGAACATAACCAACATAACCTTAATTGATAAATAAAAAATTCAACAATGCAACGATTTCCTAACATAATAACTAAATTGTGTGAAAAAACGAAATTCACACCGAAAATATTGTCCGTTAGGAATTCTACTAGTGAAATACATAATGACAATGAACCGGTGGATAATAAACAAAATAACGAAATTGCTGATGATGAAACGAGCAGAGCAGAAAAACTCGGTGGATTTGCGAAAGCATTTGAGAAATTCAACCAGCCTGAACCTGAACCAGAACCAGAGAAACCAAGAACATTTGCGAATTTATTGCGTTATTCCAAATTTATAGACGTGAGTAGTCTATGAATATACAAAATTTTACTTTTCACTGTTATATTTTGTCGTAGGATAATATGAGTTAAATCTAGTCATGAAATTTTTTTATTCTTTATTGTCATGTCCCTGAAGATATCCGTGTATTTAATAAAGTCTTTTATTATTCAACAGCTCGGTGATCCTTCAGGAAAAATTGTCACAGGAAAAATATTTCACATTGTGGATAATGATTTGTATATAGATTTTGGATGGAAATTTCATTGTGTGTGTACAAGACCATACAAAAATGGAAGGTGAGTGCAAAGATAATTTGTAAAATATATCGTAAATACAATTATCCTTTTATGAATTTATCTATGGAATTGAGAGCTTGATTAACATGGAATATATTGATTGTTTATTTGTAGTTATTACGTCAGAGGTGCAACAGTAAAAGTAATGATCAAAGAATTAGAATTATCAACAAAATTCTTGGGAGCAACGAAAGATTTGACTATTTTAGAAGCCGACTGTGTACTCATGGGTATGATCCATTCACCAATGAAGAATGTGAAATCTTCGATATAAAACTACTCTGAATGTTTCACATAGTGTTTTTGTCCAAAATCATGTAAATATATATTGTTGGATGAAAATGTTCTGTAACTTCATAAATAATTCTGCTTTCATATTGAACATCCAAATTATAAGTGCAATTCAATTTCACTGTAAATACCGGCATTTTTATTTGAATTTTCCCGCGTTATTATACAACGCCACTGTAATCAGCAACTCAACAAAGTTCTACTGACACAAATACACACAATGATTATCAATAACAATCCAAAGTACACGTAAATTAAAAAATCATATTCATAAACATCCTCAAATGATTCGACATAGTTTTGATGGAAAATGAGTTTTTCATCTGCTAGCATTGAAAAATGAGCAAAAATTGAGTATCGATAAATGAAGAAACTACATAACCAACAAAATACACACACAACGCTGCGCTATAAGAAGTTTCATATCACTCTCGACTGTTGTGAGGTAAAATCTACGTATTGGCTTTTGCTTCCACGGCTTTTTGATACGCAGCAATACGCAGTACATTTCAAAGTGTCCCACTGTCAACTATATCACTAAAATATATACATTTGTTTCATACAATAAATATATTTACTCACGGTATTGTCTACTGAGCGGTAAGTAAACGATTAAACGATAGATATTAATTATTCACCCTTTATTCTTCATTATTTATATATATTTTAGGTTAATGTACGAATTCCAATAAATTTGGTTGATTATCAGCCCAATTTACGGTTGATATTTAATATCAATTGAAAATATCTATCGAAGAAGAAGAACAAAAAAATATTTCTTGTGTTTATGACACGGATAAATAGAAATTGTAAGAAATTTTGTTGGAATTGTTTGTGTGTGTCATCAAGCACACGATTGGGTGTGTTATTGGTGCGTATACGTGTTGGTAATCATAGCCAATATTTACAAACAACGTAACGATGAGCGTCGTGGCGTCTGGTGGTAGTCAGCAAGTTGTAAAAGAAGGATGGCTGCAAAAACGTGGTGGGTTGGTTTGTTTATTTGCTAATATATTAGTAATCATCTTGAAAAAATGGAATGATTAGTTTTGTTTCTATGTGTTGGATGTTAAATTAATTTTTCATGAGTTATTTGTTTGTTCGATTGTTTTCCAGGCGAACATATTAAAAATTGGCGTTCGAGATACTTCGTTTTGCGTGATGATGGTACATTGGTGGGTTTCAAATCGAAACCAGATCGACAAATGGCAACGACAGCTCAACCATTGAATAATTTTACTGTTCGTGGTTGCCAAATTATGTCTGTTGACCGTCCAAAACCATTTACATTTGTTATAAGAGGTTTACAATGGACAACAGTTATTGAGAGAACTTTTCATGTTGAAACTGAACAGGAGAGGGAGGATTGGGTAGCAGCAATCAGGTTGGTCTTCTTGATTTTGGTATGGAGGTATTGAAGTTTAGAATAGAAACATTTTTATCTTTCTCTTATTTTCATCTTTGGAGTCCTTCAAAATTGGATGAGAAATGAGCATGCCAAAATTTATTTGATTTTCGAATTACATTTCGGTGGAGGTTTACAGTGTAAAGGATTACGAGATACTTTTTACTTGATGCAAATATGATTGCATTGGGATATTGATAAAAGAATAATGATAAGACCATAGAAATAAACAAGAAATGATTTATTTTTTTTTTTCTTTGAATCCCAATATTATAACATATCAGATAATGTCAGCTTGATGAAGATATTGTTTTCTCCACATTAGTAACAAACACATCTTCATAGACATTAAATACCAATTGTTGTTATCGTTATTCATCCTAAATGTTGTCAATTACCGATTGGACGGAGTTATAATTACGGAAATTATTCACCAGGTAGCCGAGGTCTCAAAATCATAATTGCTACTTTCTACCTACATAATTACTGAAATTGAGACTCAATTAAACACCGATAGAGCTAATGTACCTATAATAGGGAAAGTCCTCAACGGATAATAATTGACCATCTAATGGTGTTGATAATTTGATTTATGGGAATTTTCTCATTAGTATTAGAATTATAATGCGACGTAAATTTGATTCTATTCAAAGCGAGAGACGTAAAAATGATTGGAAAATGTCGTTGTGGTTGAATAAACTCCTCGACATTGAATCGAAAATGAAACCAGCACTCTCTGTTTATGACAATAATCAAATTGTGCACTTTGAATATTTAATTTCTGTTTATTAATTTATTTGTTTCTTGTTGTTACACACAGATATGTGGCTGATAGATTAGCCAGTGAGGAAAATAATCAACAGCAACCGCCAGCAATGCAGATTTCATCGTCATCAGAAGACATTGATATGGAAAATGCATCAGGTGGTCGTTCAGACTCTGGCAGTTCACTTGGTATCGATACAATAACTAGTATCGATGAATTATCAGCCAAATTTAGCGTACAAGGAACGTCAAATAGTAAAAGTACAGGAAAGAAAAAAGTAACTCTTGAAAATTTTGAATTCTTGAAAGTATTGGGCAAAGGTACATTCGGTAAAGTAATTTTGTGTCGTGAAAAAGCAACTGGACATCTTTATGCAATCAAAATACTGCGAAAAGAAGTGATTATACGTAAAGATGAAGTTGCTCATACACTCACGGAAAATCGTGTATTACGTTCCACAAATCATCCATTTTTGATATCACTTAAATACAGCTTTCAAACTGCTGATCGATTATGTTTTGTTATGGAATATGTTAATGGTGGTGAATTATTTTTTCATCTCAGTCGTTCACGAATCTTTAGTGAAGATCGTACTCGCTTTTATGGCGCTGAGATTATTTCTGCATTGGGTTATTTACATTCGCAAGGAATCATTTACCGTGATTTAAAATTGGAAAATCTCTTGTTGGACAAAGATGGGCATATTAAAATTGCTGATTTTGGATTGTGCAAGGAAGATATAACTTATGGTGAGGATAGTTTTTCAATATGAAATACAGTCGAACAATCTTGGATATTTAGATATTTTTCATTGTAATTTGCTGAATATAATTAAGAGAAATTAATTTTTCTTTTAGGACGAACGACAAAAACTTTTTGTGGTACACCAGAGTATCTTGCGCCAGAAGTGCTTGAGGATAATGATTACGGTCGAGCTGTTGATTGGTGGGGTGTTGGTGTTGTTATATACGAAATGATGTGTGGTCGTCTTCCATTTTATAATCGTGATCATGAAAAATTATTTACACTTATTCTATTGGAGGAGGTGAAGTTTCCACGAACTATTTCAGCTGAAGCGAGAGATTTACTTGGTGGTAAGTAAAATGGAAATGGTGAAATTTATTCTTGTAATTGATAACATTTATTCCATTTCAGGTCTATTGATCAAAGATCCAAGCAGAAGATTAGGTGGTGGACCAAATGACGCAAAAGACATAATGAATCATGCATTTTTCTCATCTATTGATTGGTCGGATCTTGTACAAAAGAAAATTCCACCGCCATTCAAACCACAAGTAACATCAGAAACAGATACACGTTATTTTGACAGTGAATTCACAGGTGAAAGTGTTGAATTAACACCACCTGATCAAGGTATTATGGGTAGTGCCACTGGTTTGAATTCAATTGCTGAAGAACAAGAACATTTTCCACAATTTTCATACCAAGAGAGTCATTCAGCTGCGACATCATCAATATCAGTTTCAATTACTCACTGACGTCTGCAGAAAATATAATAATTATTATATCATATTATATTATAAATGGGGAAAGATATGCTGTAAATCTTCACTCATTGATGAACGATAAGGAGCAAAAATAAAAAAAAAGTGTAGCTTGATGAGAAGGAAGTGAAAGAGAATTGGAAATTGAAGGAAAACAAACAATTCAATTATGAAATCAATATCGAGATTAAAAATCAATTATGGGATTGTCTTCTATCTCGATGATTGTTTATACATAAGAATTGGAAAAAGAAAAGAGAAAACAAAAAATCTTTCAACACATATCTTCAAATGACAGGTTGATAATTTTCTGTGTGATCAAGAGACAAAAGAAAATGAAACGGAAGAAAATGATGTCCGATAAACAAACAAATAATGAAATTAGAAACGGAGAAAGAAAAAAGTTATTGTCATAAAAAGTGAATCTGATTGTGAATCAATGTTATGTGTCAATAATAATGAAGATAACATACAGAAATAATAAAAGGGAAATATTGAATCAGGATTATTTTTGATTAATCCTGATTAGACTGATTTTAGTGACGTCTAAAAAACCATGAAATATATATACATATATATATTTTTTTTTTTACTAATATCGAAACAAGAACACAATAAACCACAAAAAGAAATAGACAAACTTATTCTATCAATAATACAACCAAAACATCGTGTACATATTAAACAGAGAGGAAATGATTATGTTAAATGATAAAAATAAAATGAAATAAGTGAAAAACGGGAAAAAAAAACGCAAATTGATGAAATTAAATATGTGAGAATAAGAGCACGAATTATTGCTGTTAAATGAAATGAAAAATTCACTTTACTATCAATAAAACGGACATGATAAAGCTGTCACGATAACAAAAATTAATACATAAAGTAAACAAAAATGAAACTGATAGATATTTAAATATTAATTATCGCAGCTATAACAATGCATTTTCTGCATCAACTAGCGGGGAAAAAACTTTGCAACAACAGAAAAAAGGGATGAACTATATACCGACAAGAAATTATATATACATATATACATATACATATATATATATGTGTGTGTGTGTATGTATATATATATAGACATATATTATTATACGCTATAATAATTATATATTATACAAATATTTATATTTTAACAATTAAACTATTGTATGGTGAAAAAAAAAATTCATTGGTTACTTATTTCGCTTTCCACTGCCCACATTTTCGCTATGTTTGATGATGTGAAATGAATTGCAGAATTGTAATGACGGAGAAAAACATTTTGAATTGAACCAGAGAATTATTAAGAGATGGGTAAAGAGTAAATGACAATTTCTAAATTTTCTTTCTTACGTTCGTTTATTCAGTTTATTTTATATATTAATATATGTTGTTAAATCAATTAAACGATACTTGAGTGGTAATTGTTAATAATATTAGGTATAACAATTTTGGTTTAACTTAATGTATATTTTGGTACTGGTGAATCTTTGATTAGCCAAACCTCATCTAATATTGCACCTGCTTTGTCATCGGAAACCTGAAAACAAAAACAAGAACGTTCGATTCATTCGATTTTTGGTAATAATTGAGTTGACTTTTCATTTCTACAAACGTGGAAGTATTAATGAAAGTTCTTCGAATGATTTCGGATGACAACATCCTTTTCAATTGTTATCGGACTTTCGAACAATAAGACTAACAGAACGCAACCAACAATGGAAAGTCATTTTCCAATTTTTCCCAAAACGATAAATCAATATTGTAATATGAGCATGACTCGTTTTACCTGTTCCATATACAAATGAGTTTTATTGAAGACCTTCATTCTAGTATAGCCATAATCTGAGCTTCGGAATGCCGACCATGCTGGTTGTGCAGGTACAAATTTCTCTCTACCTTCTTTGCAACCAGCTGAGCCAGTAATTATGTGTACCGGTGCTTTATAATTTTTGTATGGTTGTTCATAACTACCATTGTAAACCTATAAAGTGAAATGAGGAATTAAAAAAAATGATTAAATCTTCACAATATATAATATAATGATAAAATCATCAGGTAGTTTATGACATTCAATTGTTGGGAATATAAATTTACCTGGAAATTGTACATAGGCCACATTCGTTCGTAACTGTGTTCATGTGCCCATAATTCAAGATCAACTTTATTTTCAGCAAAAAGTTTTTCCAGACCAAACCAATTTAAAAATGGCAATCCAACACGCACCAGAGATTCATGATTTGTGCAATCGTCAGCATTTTTATTACTGCAATACATTGGACGATGACCGTATGTCACAATCCATGGACGTTCAGCACTGAAAATATCGTTTACAATTAATTGAAAATGGAATTTAATTCCAACAATTAAATACGTTTTAAAAAAAAGTGTAGGCCCAATATGATGCGGAATTAGCACAATTCTATGGTTGAATCAATTAAATAACCAACCGTATTTCCGGTTTATTTGCTTCTTTCAAATCATCCTGTAGCCATAGATATTGATTAACCAATTGTTTAATTCCATAGTTCATAAAATAATACGCTTCTGTATTTATACCAATAAAATGAACCGGGCCGAGATTAAAACTGTAAAATAAACCCTCCGAATCACCTGGCATTGAAAATCTCGCTCTGGAAGTGAAAAATAATCCTCAGCAAGACAGTGAAAAATTGGTTTCAAGCTTCGAAGAAGAATAATCCATATCAAATAAACCGTACCGGTAATTGCTAAAATTATATTTCTCTTCATGATTACCCGGCACAGTCATATACGGTAAATAAGCCGCAATCCCCTCAATTTGTCGCATGAATTGATCACCAACTCGTGCATTATCTGTATTCATATCGTAAGCAAAATCACCAACATGAATTGCAGCATCGTACAATCCTTCTTGTGTTTCTTCCTGTAGTCTTGCTAAACTCTGAGCATTTTCATTTCCCATATCACCAAAGATAACTATTTGTGGTGTCCATGTAGGTGAATTGGATGGGGTTGTTACGGTAAAAATATTTGACCATCCATATTGACTTCCACAATGATAAGCTGATAAAAGACAAAAATTGATTGATAAATTATTATTATTCTCGACACTGTGATGCAATTTATCAACAGTTAGAGAGGAACATCAAGAGTTTTGAGCTGATTGACTTCGTCGCAATTTATTATCATTACTTGCATTGTTCCTCCTCTATCTGACATCATACCAGAGATAAAATGACCTACTGTATTTCTCTCCAGGACTTAAATCCCGCAAATGAACCCGATGAATATATTGCGAACGTTTCAGTTTACCACCATCAACAAACTTCGTTCTACTTCCTTTAGCTGTTGATATTAATCCACCAATTCCGTACTTAACAATTGATTCATTCGTGTCATCAATTGTACTCCAAGTCACGACAATATCATAGGGATTTTCTACAACAAAATCAGTTTTCCATTAATATAAATTAACATTTAGATTCCCTAATCATCTATTCGTCCTTTCTGCTTCATCCACTCATCATAAAATTGAATAATTCGAATTCATCACCTCCGAAGGACAAACGAACAGCTTCTGGTTGATATTTAACAACAGATGACGATACAAAACTCAATAAAACGACAAACAATAATGACGACAGCATCATTCGTTCATTTATATTCATCATAAATAAATATTCCTTCAATTTTCCTCTTGCCTACGACATCAATCTCCACTCCTGTGAAACAGATAAATACAGAAACAATTCAAAAACAATTCAAAAACTGATATCAGACTACTCATAAGAGCAAAAAAAACATGACAATGAAAATTTCACTCTGACGAAGCGATAAGAGAAAAAATAAAACAATAGAATCAATACGTAGATATCCACAACCGCAATTAATAATTCAAGTGTTGTCAATATTTACGTTTAATCAGAAGATACGGAGAGAAAAAAAAAATATTCTACTTTGTTACGTCTATTGATTCACTTTTTTATCAATTTTGAGAGCACCAGTCAACGTGGCGTCAAACTACAAACAAATACTGAGGAAAATTATGTAAAATATGTAAACTAATCTACTTACTGTGATAAAAAAATTAATCACATCGATGATACATCGTCGAACAATGAATTACAATAGGATATGGAAGTGTACGAAAACAGACGACGCATATTATCGGGAATCGTCGTAAATTCCGTTGTAATTGTGGCCAATCAAAGTGGAGTCCATGAACGCGATTGTAGCGCTGAATGGCTGCCATTTATAAATGAAATAATTTAAAAATAGTGGCGGGAAATAATTGAGTGATTGAATTTTGTGCTGTTTATAAAAGTTCTGTAATTTTATGTAATTCTGTTCATTAATGTTCTGTAATTCATTCTCAAAATATAAATATAATCAGTTGCACTGTCCATTTTGGAAGTGTTAATTTAATTCTTCGATTATCGTCATCAATTATTTATCGATAGTAATTAATAAAATCGCTCTATTGATATCGATATCGAGTGTAATTTGTAGTTCATTAGTTTCCCTTCTTCTTCATTCGTATTCGATGATCCAATTTTCGGCGTCTCCCACTCGAACGACAGAGTAAAGATTTCTGTAATTTAGTAGTACAGGTAAATTTTTTATTATCCACCTTCTAGAAAAAGATGATCGAAAAAGGGGTTTCAATTGTTAATTACTTCAATTTAGAAGAATCTCGATTAATTATTAAACATTTATGCTTTTGTGTATCTTTGAGGTAATGTTTCCCCACGCTACCGCTTGTAGAGGCACTAGCGCCACTGTCGGCTTCAGTTTTATTGTGTTCTTCACAAATGTACAGAAATGTATTTGATTACAAAGATTATCGTTCAGTATTACGATCACCTGTGCATAAATTTCATTTCAATAATTTATCATCACCAATTGAAACTATTTCAATCCTAAATAGGCATTCCATGAAACTCGTGAATTGATTCTGTATGACGAGAGCTATTCACATCCCTACCAGCGCCATTTTTGTCCTAAATATCGATTTGCTGTGTAAGTGTGTCATTCATTTTTTTTATGCCCTATATTACCACCATGAAGTTATTCTACTTGTCCCTTCCAGTGAATTGATGAAAAGGGGTTGGTTTTATTGTGCGCGGGCGCATTAAACGATGTATATATATATGTTGTGTATATACATCTTTTCACTCCCCATTTTCCTTTCAGGAGGGATGATGTGTATGTGTGTGACACAGTATCGAAATTTTTTCCCAGACAAAAAGGAGAAACTCACAGAGCATCAGTACTGGAATGATACCGACCAACGGCGGTGGTGTCTTCCAAATTATGATCGAATGAACGTTTTTGAAAGATTAATTATTGCAAATACGTAAGAAATATTGTTGATGATGATGATGGTGATGGTAGTTGCACGTAATGCTAACAGCAATGAAGATTTCCAGTGATTTTTTATGTAGGGTTGTTTACAATTCAATAAGTTATGATATCCGCCCTTTTTTTGAGTCTTTCATATGAGGAGTTGATAATTTATTTTATCAATTGGATAAACAATTGAACAGAAAGTATCATTCATATTAATTAGTCATTAGTTCGGGGTAATGCCGAATCGTGTATGATTTGTTAGTGATTTGTAATTTAAAATTCGCGCCGATTTTAAAGTGAGCTTCATTTTTTATTGCGTCAATTAAGGAAGCGGCTGCTTACAATACTCAGAAATCTACAATGAATTTTTTATAATTATTGCTTGAGCATTTGTTTATAGATGTTGAAATGAAATAATTGTTTAAATTATTTGAAGTAAATTCTCTTGATGATAACCAAAATTGAGCCAATAGAAATCCAGCACTTGAAATGTGTCGACATTTTGAACAAATTCAACAACTGCCACTAGGAATCATTTGAAAATTATATAAAACGAGTCATCATCCCCTACACTTATCCATAAACCACAAGAAACCTGCCCCCATTGCATTCATGTCCATCCCCTGAATATAACCAACAAAAAATGACCAAATGAAGTAAATTCAACTTGTTGAAATTCGCAAAATAAAATTCCCCTCTATATTCTCCCATCTCGTCATTAAATAAAAAAGTAGGCCATGCTTTCAACCCTCAATATAACCTCACATCAAATATCCACCCTCTCTCTCTCTCTCCCTCCCCCTTCAATACAATATGTGCTATCATTCATTTAAATATATATTACGCACATTTTTTTTTTCGCGCCCACCAACCCGAATAAACGCGTAAACATGAGTGCGTCGTCGTGAAAGCGCGCGCATCCTTCGTTGATGCTCGATTGTCTTTCTGCTCTTGGTCGTTATATTGCGCTCTCGATAAAGGGGCCAAAGGGGGTTAGGAATAGTGGATGACGATGGTGTTGAGGGTGATGGTTCAGTGAAGCACAAAATTTTCAGTCTGCCAAGTGGGCGACGAGGGATAACTACATTGTCAGCAAAAAAAAAAAAAATCACCCTCCAAACCTCGAGCGCAGATAACAGGAAAAAAAAAAATTCGAAATTTTCTTCAGAAAAAGTGTGAAAAAAATTTTGTTTTTTGTTTTTTTGTTTTTTTTTCAAATACATTTTTATTGATTGTATATGATTAGAGTGCGACCTGTGTGTGTGCTATCGATTGAATGTGATACAGTGAACATTGCGAGTATAAAAAATAAATCGAGTGTGAATAAATATTATTTATTATTATTGATATTAATATGGTTATTATTTAATTTTTATAGAGATGACAAGGAGAAGATGGAACGTGGTGCGCGATTGGCGTCACGGTTACAGAGATTTTTATTGGATCCACTGTTCCAATTGTGAGTTCAATGGGAAATGAATGAAAGAAAATTTGACTATTTAAATGATTCGACTGTGAGGAAAAGGAAAAAAAAAAATGAATGAATAATAGAGAAAGGATTTTCTTTTATTTCCAATTCGTGATTGAGATCGACTGATTAAATACTGAGGTTTAGATACTTTTTTATTCTTTTGTTGTTTATTTTTCGTTTGATAGGAAATTGTCGAGGGAAATTTTAGAGTGAAATAAATATAGAGGAAGAACTATTACTGTTGGATTCTATTTATTTTCTCGTTGCTTTTTATTTTTTTTATAGTGGCTGTGTGATGTGTCCTCGATATATCTTGGGGTGGAGCAATGAGAGAAGAAGGAGGCGAGAAGCTGTGAAGGGTTTAATCGAGAGGACCCTTTCAACCCCTTTATTCACACAAGTGTGTTTTAAAAACGTTTGAAGTTGAATAACATTGCTGATGAATATATATTAGACGCAGAAAAAAAAACGTTTGTGTTGTTTGTGTTGTTAGAATGAAGGAGAGAAAATTGAGTGATTTATAATAAGTGCAAAGATGATTAAATAATTGTTTTAAATTATACAAATTATCATCGAGTGGAAAGTTAACAAGAGAAATTTGTTTTGATATCAAATGAATGACAAATCTGCAAAAATGGTGGACTTGGGAGGATACATTATTATTCTTATGAATGATAATGGAAAAATCAAACTTTATGGTGAGTTAAATCATTTTATTTAATATTTTTATCCACTTTAAATAGTAATTTAAATTCTGTATTTTCAAATTTAATTAAATTTATTCCAGAGGAAATTGTTAATTGTAAAAGATGACGATATTGAAATAATAGAGATAGTTTAAAAATTAATTTTAGTAGATAAAGGGAATTCTGCACTCTTGCAGAAATTTATATTATTATAACGTAATTCATTTGTCGCTTTATACACTGGGGAAATATTTTTTTTACTCTGTTCAAATATTGTTTGGCAAAATTTTGCATCAGCATGAATAACCAATTTCTATCCTTTGTTATTGTTATGGTTGGTATAAATTGTTGCGAGGAGAATCGTTGCATATAATTAATGTTGGTGTAATAATAATAGATAAGGGATGAACATGAATTTTATATGCTCAGGGAAAATGTATAGATCAGAACTGTTCATCATTGATAGCTCCTCTCTACATAAAAGCAAAATCCAATTCTACAACAATCAAATTGTTTTTAACTTCTATCACTAAATTCTCTCGCAACAATTCGTTACTGAACTGTAAAAAAAAAAAAGAAAGATAACCCTATCAAACATTTTAACACTAATGAATCGAATCTGTGGTTAGAAATTTAATCCTCCCCTAAAGATAATTCTGCACCAAATTAATTCCCAGTTACTTTGATCGTGTATGGTGCTGAATTCAATTAACCCATTTTGATGTCTAATCACTGAATTCTGATGAGGAGCGAACGTGTAATCGAATGGTATAAAAATAAATTCTAAACGATGTTATCACATTTAAATAGTGGATGAAATATCATCAATGTTAAAGTCCCACTAATTTATCTATTAATAAAATTGAGAAAATCCAGAGCATTAAAATTTTAGAAAATTTCCACCAATGAAATCAACAGGTTTCAAATCCATTTCTCAAGTGTTTTATTCTACAGTTAAGTGTGTCGGTCGATCACATCAGTTGCAATAATGAAATTACGTAATATTAATTACAAATGTCTATCTCAATATCTATTCGTAATTATTACATAACAAAATACATCACTATGTTAATTTATAAAATTTGACATCTGCACGCGAATGCATTTATAATATCTACAACTTAAGTGCTATTCACATTTATATTTTTCTCTACGTTTATATTATTACTTATACAATATTTATTTATAATTATTGTTTGTTATTGTAACAGGATCGACTGCGGACAATGATGATTATCCGGATGTTGGCCATGAAATATTGGCAGTCAATGGACGAACACTGGAGAATGAAACTGACTCTGAAGTCAGTCAATACATTCACCAGGTATTTATTTAAACAAAAAAGTTTGATTTATAAAATTAAATAGACTGGGATAGAGCAATTGTTTGTGGTTAATCAGTGTTTTATAACAGAGCAAGCTATTTTGGTAACTCTGTTTAGTTGATTTTATTTTAGTAACTGTGAACATTTGCTCCATCTCAATTTCTACAAGTAAAATTGTTTATGGTTGATATTAAATTGTCATTTTTATTTTTATTACAGTGCATCAAATCGGGAATTATCACCATGCAAGTGACAAGAGGAGTTGGAAATAAATTGAGTGAGTACACAGATATTTCATTTTTATATAATTCATGCATATTTTTTTGTTATATATAATTATACATTTATAAATGAGTACATTCCACAATGTCGACGGTTGTGAAAGTGGAATTCTATGAAAATAAACTTCAGCAAAAATGCACAGAGGAAAAATATCAGAGAGGAAATTCCACGAATAATTGATCCGACATGTGAAACAAATTTCGCTGAGAATGTTGAATTGGAGAAGAGTGAAAAATAGAAGAGAAAATATTTTATTTATCATTATTTTTTCAACGATATTTATTACAGTTTTATTGATAAATGATAGCCATTTCCTGCTGTTGGCGTCGGGAAATATTGGAAAACAATTATTTTCTATTTCAAAGAGTTTTGTCTGGTTTATTATTTTTGGTGAGGCTTCTTTTTTATCAGTTTTATGAGTTGATTTGTTGCCTTGTTCAACGTATAAAATTTTGTGAGATCATCAGCCAGTATATAGAAAAATAATTGGAAATCAGAATTATAATTAATTAACAAAGTAATTTTTACATTTTTCTTCTAAATTTTTTCTCATGAAAAATCCCGATGAAAATAATCAAAGAATCAATAGAAAATTAATTAGAAAATATCTATCAATGAGTTTGATTCTTCAATTTTTTATTGAATAACACCAAAAAGAAAAAAGAAAATCCCTATGGAACTTCATAAAATAAATAAGAAACAGAAACATTCAAATCAAAATGTAGCAACTAACCACACGTTCGAATTAACCTGACGATTATCACGATAACACAAATATTTATATACCATAGTCGTTTAAATCCGTATTAATTCGCGTATTTCCGTGAACACTCGAGTGTTCGCCAGGTAAATAACTCGCTACACGAACAAATATCATTTTACCTGTATTGGAGTAGGAAGAAGGCTCTGAAAGAGAGAGGAAGGAAAAAAATGAAATAAAAATAGAGGAAAAAATAGAAGGATTGTAAAGAGTGGGAGGTATGAACTTATATACATATAGAAATACACTTACACGTTTACATTCACCTGTATGGATTTGTGTACAGTTGGTTGGAAACAAATAGAGGGAAATGGAATTGTGTAGAGCCGGGCGGGAATGCAACCTTCGAATGTTCATATACACTTTCCTGTCTTCAGTCAAACGTGAATCATTGTAACGCAAATTTTTATCTTCTTTCTCTTCTTTTTTTCCAATTATTTCTAATAATTTTATCATTCTCAATCATCTCATCGTCATCACAAGACTCTTATGTGTTCAATAATATTCTAGATTGAAAAAAATGTAATGAAAAAAATAAATTAAACAATCAAAATAGAAAAAACTTCTTTTAAATTTCATATTTTTGCCATTTTATGGAATAAAATTATTGATAAAATCTTTGGTGATAAGTTCTAAGAGTGTGGAATATGTTATTTATATATCTGTATATATGAACTTGAATGTGAGTGTATGTAAAAGCGAAACACTTACCACGTATACCAGGTCACTGGAGACATATGCAATAATACGATCGTTGCTTTATATTAAATCTCTGAAGTATTCCGTGAGTTCTACAACTTCAATGTGAATTGTTATGTTTATTTATTTAACGCCTTGGAAAATATTTAGCACAAGCATATATAGTGTGATCTGATTGTTAGACGAAACAAAAAAAAATTGCGTTTAAAGATTTATTACTGTTAAGAGAAAAGGTAATTTTGAATTTGTTAAAGTGATAGATAATTTATTCATTCATTTATGTATCATTAATTCTATATTTTTTTTCATTTTTGTATTTTGAATAATTGGAAAATTAATTATCCGTTTTTATATTGGTGTAGAAGGAAATAATTATTTTTCATTGATTTGTCAATTGGATGATATGAATTTGTTAAAGAGTTTATGAAGTGTCGTGATTTCTTTTTATTTATTTTAATTTTTTTCTTTTTGCAGTGGGACTTTTTGATGTTGGATGAGGTATAAAATTCTACGTGAATACATTGGGATAATGATGATATAATGAGGTCATGGTTGGATTCATGATAGGATTGATAACGTGGAGGATATTTTTTATTTTTTAAGGTTTGTGAGTTGTGAAATTTAATTTTCGTTTAGTCTCTGTTCGATGGACCCGAATATGATTGTGCACATGAAGAGTTCTGTATAATGTGAATACATTGCGTTTGTGTGTGTGTTTGTGTACAGTTAGGAAACTGGTTTTGAAGTACATGGACGTTTATATGTTGAGAGAGTATTTATAATGATAATATGTGAGAGAGTATCAGGCAATGGATGACGCATTGACATCATAAGTTTATATTGTTATACAATTTAATGATTGTGGTTGTTGAGATAGTTCTTGATTTCATGGTGAAAAAGAGTTTTTTAATGATGAAGGAGAAATGAATTGATCTCATAGGTGATAGTGATTTATATATTTTTTTTTAACGTCTGATAGTAATTGATGAAATGGAAAATTATAAATTGGAGCTTTATTGAGAGTGATAATTTTGTTGAACTAAATTTGTGTTAATTATTCATTGGTATTGATGAGAAAATGTTTTTAATGGGTTTAGAAATTGTTTTTTTATTATTTTATGTGACATCTCTTTGATGTTTAATTGGATGGGACTATTCTATTGGTAATTAGAGTGTGAAGTTTGTGGGATGAATATGTTTGCCCTGTCTTTTTCTTTCGATTTGTACAATTGAGAATTTTATTTAATTGGAGAGTTGCGATAGCTATGATGAGAGTTCTATTTACAAAGGATTTTTCGCAAGGGAGAGGAACAATTATTGTGAAGTTTTATAATTGGTGATAAGTGGAATGAATGTTCATTTGAACAGTTTCTGTTAGTTCCAAACAAATTCATCAGACAATTATCCAAAATAAATGAACGAAAAAAATTAGAAGTAATAATGAATTACATTAAGTAAATTCACCAAAAGTGTCCATCAGCCACAACTCCAAGTTCTATTTATTTAATTTTCTCTTCTCCTCTTTCTTTTCACCATTTTCTTTCTTATTTTTATTTCTTCCTCATCAGTATATATAAACAGACGAAAAGAAAGAGAGACAAATACTAAATTGAAGAGAGTGAGTGAAAGAGAGAAAGAAAGAAAGGCTTCCAAATATAAACTACTCTTTATACTTAGATCTAGTTTCATTTCAGAACATTCACGCGTTCAAACAGTTTGTTCGTGCTGTGCATTTCCATTAAACAATATTAATACACAAATGAAAAATAACAATCGCAATTAAACACATTCACAATATTTAATTTCATTCACTGTGTTCGTGAGGAAAGAAAAATAGGACAATAAATTTAATATGAATCGTGACACGATGAAATCACGTGAAATTCAAACATCATTTGCATCAAATCGTAGTCGATTTATTCTTTCTAAACTCACTTGCGGTTGTATTCGTAAACGTAGCAATAATTCCAAGTCTATACAATCATTAGTAGCAATTAATGATTTTAAATCTGATGAATTATTGGATAATAATTTTATCAGAGACAATATTGATGGTCTTCATGATAATTTCTTCAATCTTGATAATATTAAATTCATCGATGATGATGAAGATAATGGAGATGACGATGTGACTGATGGTATAAAAATATTAGAGGAATTGGAATGATTTAACTTATTTTATTATTAATTTTTCTATTGTCAATTTTATCTGTCTTCGATAATTTGTCCGAGATAAATTAATTGAAAGTGCATTAAGTTTTCCATCCATTATTTTCCAGCATAAATTAAATGAATAAATTAGTTAAATGCACAATCTTTTATTCTTTGTCATATTCATTAATGATATCTATTCTGTTGGTAGAAGAATTGGCTGGTCCGAATGCAGATAGAATAAGAGATGCCTGGGTAATTGCATTGGAAAGGTGAGTGCAATATTTTATATGAATTTTTCATTCATATTATTTTCTGAATAGTGAGAAAGCGAATTCATTTATGTACATCATACTGGTGATAATTGCTTGGTAATTTAAATTAACAGCACTTGACCTCTCGTTTTGTTCAAGTTTATCCATTTTAATTTTTTCTTCTACGTCTTTTATTTCATCTGTTTATATTTTTATTTACTTTTTTGCAGAGGCGCGAGAGAACGACTGCAAAAATTACCTGCACTCAAGAAGATTCAACCGAGAGATATTGAAGCAATACGTCATCCACAGGCAAGAATAGAAAATACAATTCATGTAGATTAGTTTGTTCTTTATTTCATTAATTTTGAGCTGTTGCAAACAAAATAATTTTCATTGTATTTTGTTTTCATATATTCAAATTGTTAGATGATGAATAACCATCCGATCGATAAAAATAATAAAATCAGAAATACACACACTATAACGACAGTATCAACAATAAAACAATCAATGAAATCAAATACTCCATCGTCAACTTTATCATTTAATAAACGAGCATTTAACATGTTCATAAGAGTTTAATGATAGATAAATTTTTTCTCTGTTCGTAAATTCAACCTTGAATATTTTTTATTTCTTCTTTTCATTATGTATAGATGCATAGATACATAGTTGTATGTATTTATTTGTGCATGTATAAGCAGATCGGTGCGTGATTACTTATCTCTTCATGATCGTTAAATTACCGCGTACCACGGAAATCGAAACCGTCAACTGATGTAGACATGTCCATGTGTGTGTTACTAAGTCACTTTATATCTTTTTTCTTTCCTTCCTGCGGTTTTCCATCGTTTAATATAATATCTACGCGCTCACACTGACCTAGCAGTGTATAATCTCATCGTGGTGAATTATCCTGACCGCACGCCAGTATCTTATTAAAATAAAATTTAATAACTATTTATATTTATTCTTCGCTTATGGTGATTTTTAATTGATAATTTGTTTATTTCTTTTCTTTTGTTTGTATAGATACGAGAGGAATCAGCTTCAACGAGTGCAGGTGGAACTCCACCGAAAGATGTTACGAATGGTCATATTACTCTGACTCTCGCAGATGGGTACGTTGATGATGATGGAATTGTATTTTTGGTTTTTATTTATATTTGGAAAGCTGTTGGAAATTCACAGTCATTTATTTTATTTCATTGCATGTTATCATTTATCCAGATCTTTTTTTTATTTTCTTTTATAGACAACCAGTAAACCGAGACATTTCTCCAATAAAATTGAGCAATGGAACAGTGCCAAAGGGTATAATAATAAAGGATGATATCCTTGATAACAATAAAATAGAGAGGAAAGAACTTTTAGAGAAACAACGAAGTCAACCGGAAGAACAGAAGCTATTGGTAATTCAATTCAATTTGATCGTAAAACGAGAATCCATTAATAGAATATGAACTAAATGAAGTAAAATAAAATTGCATGTGAATATCTGTACAATAATTTAATTTCTGTTATTGAATATTGAAGCAACCGGTGGAGAGCAACAGATTGAATGAGCGTCGTGCCAGTAGTCCATTCCAGAATGGACGAACTGAAGTGTTGATTGGTGAACCTGAAGGTGGTCCAAGATCACCACGTGGCTCAACATCATCAGCTGTTAATGACATCAATTTCCTGAATGCAACACGTGAAATTGACAATCCAGAACCAATTTGCAGGTGAGTTTTTGCAACATTTTATTTTATGATTTAACATTTAGATAATTTTTTTCTGGATATGTTTGGGGAGGGATAAATAATTAAGGCACAACTGATTATGATAAACCTGGACAAGTCATCAAATTTAGTTGATGTATTTAGTTGCGAAGAGTTTTGACATTTAAATAATTCATCTTTTATCAATGATGTGATGAAGAATTCTCACTTAACGATGAAAGATAAAATAAAAGGTTTGAAAGTCAGCTTTTTTATTCGTGAGATGTTGCGTGTAGATGTCGCAGTAGATCTCCTTTCTTTTCACTGGTGTGTTTGAACGTTGTGATAAGAATTTAATTCCTATAATTGTTTAGAATTTATTCATGAATTTTTCTTTGCATTCTTCATGATGAAATTATTAAGATTAATGAGGAGAATAAATTCTTATCGGCTTTTACCACTCAATATAATGAAAACAAAAGAAGTGGTTTCCAAAATCCACTTGTTCTAATTTCTATTCAATATCAAATAAATTAATTAAAATTCATCCCCTATCATTCCCCATATACTCAAATAAAAGCAGACGAAATTACCTTCCAAATACCATGTAGAAAACTTTTCTACAAAATTTCGTTCGTCCAATAGAGAATTTTAAACTTTAGAGAATGTAAAAAATGTTCATTCAGTTACTTCAAGTGTTTCTCTTCTCCCCAAGTAGAAACATAAGAATCACCCAAAGAATTTTCATCGTAACGTGAACTAAATCTGCAAAAGAGAAGGGTCAATTCATCAAAATTCCTCTCTGCGTTTTACCTCAAATAAAAAAAACTTCCTTTGACATTCAATAGTTAATGTTGGATCGATGGCATATTTGTGACGGCACACTGCAACCGACATCTGATCCGACACCTATAACGTTGCATCTCTTCTCTCCTATCTTGTTATTCCACCTACAAAAAACAAAACAAAAGAATAAATAAAAGAAATAATGGAAAGAATAAGGAAAAAAAAATATCTGGCAACATGATATCGATACATTTGCAATTCACATGTGCTCATAATCTCAATTCATTCTTTTATCGTTGCAAAAACATTCAACAATTCCTCCGTGTTATCGGCCTCTGCAAATAATCACCATAACACAAAACAAAAGAATAAACTAAAGTGAAAAAGAAAAAATTAATAATAATAGAGACGTGTAAATGAATTAATGAAATTGAAAGGAACAAAATGATGATAACAATAATCTTCATTGTCAACTGTAAGAGATGAGTTGGAATATTAAAATGTAAAGTTAATTTTGTTTTGTTTATCCTAAAAAACAAAAATGAATCTGAATAACAAAATTGCTCAATGTTCCAGTCATTGATAAATAAAAATTGAGAACAGTAATAATTTAAATCCAGGACAATAGGCCAATGAACTCTCCATATCACTCGTACACCCATAACATAAAAATTATCAGCTCATGCTACCTACACATTTATATATATTCATTTACACAAAACAAATCAATATTTGCCCGTTGAATGATTCCATATCGATAACATATAACTGTTCAAATTCCACCTGCATCTCCAACACATTTTCCTTTCATTTTATTTTTTACAATGTTATCTATCTAATACTCTACTTCCACCTGAAGATAAAATAATCTGACACTACGGCACATAAATGGAATATTAATCCCATAAGCCAACTTTTCTTGTTGAATGAAGAATTCATTGACAATTTGAAAAGGGGAAAAAAATTGTGGACATAAAATAAGCAGTGAAGAAATAAAAAAATCAGATTTAAGGTGGATGGAACAGGCTTTGCTTTTAGAAAATAAGTATTTCGTCTTTAGGGTTCAGGTTTCACCTGTCCCTCTGCTATGCGTTCAACCATGCGTTGCTGTAGCAGCAAAATAAAGGCAATGGGAACCCCAGTAAATACACCTGACGACCGGAAGACCCAAATGTCGACCCTCGACACAACTAAAACTCTCCCTTTGGTTGTTCAAAGCCATAACTTCAACCTGCCATACGCATATATGTTTAAATATGAGACTGTTTGTGTGTGTGAGTGAATTGGTGAGTTTGTATTATATTATATAGTGTCTGGGCTGTATTTTTCTCCCCTACATTTTGTGTGTGCGTGAGTCATAGAAAGGGCCAAGATAATTACATTGGAAGACACGTGTTTGGGACACTGTTGGTCAGAATTATAAAAATGTTTCATTGTCATTTTTGTTTTCATTCGTGTTGTTTGTTGATAATAATAATTTATATTCATAATGTGAATATGCAGGAATTTTATTTTATATTATCAATGAATTATTCTCGGTGGCAGAATTAATTTATTGATTTTAAAGTATTGAAAGTTGATGACTTTATTTCGTTGATGATTATGAGGACAATTTTAACATCATTTTTGCTGTCTTGCACTTGAATTTTTTAAGTTAATTTTGGTTTGAACATTTGTTTTATTGAATAATAAGTTTTTTTGCATTATTCTTATGTGAGGCAATTGAATTATTTTAAATATTAGAAAATAGAATGAAAATTGAATGATCCCATCCAACGCCAGCTATTTTAATACTTTACATGTCCAACGATGAAATAAAATGAAAAAATAAATGTGCAAACACATCTGGAATTATACACACAGACAAATATATATATATATAAATGAACTCTATCACCATCATCCATACTCACCACACGTTTTACAATACAGATATGAATGAGTAACTAAATATTGCTTGATAAAAAAATTCGATATCAGGTGGCAGTCAGTCAGACAGTCGCGACTCATGATAAAACTGACACATTCCAAAAAGTATTTTTTTCTATACTTCCATTATCATTCTTCTCAACATTACATTTTCATTTTTTATAATACAATTTCATTCATTTAATTCTCTTTGTGAATAAAGAAAAAAGAAATCTCAATTAAATCAGTTAAACTTTATATATCTTTTGTTTAACTCACGAATTAACTTTTTCAATAAGTTGATAATTATCTCTAGATATTTCTCAGTGTCTTTATAAATGAAAATGGAATGAAGATGCATGGATTTATTTGTATTTAATATTCATTCACACATCTGTTGATAAATCAACAATTGGAAGTTATTGTTCATTAATAATTAATTTATATTTTTAAAAATGATTTTGGGGTGTAAAAAATTTGATTTCAATTGTATCTATCATCCATGCATTACTGCCATTGGCTGTTGGAACTGCATTACCAATTGCTGTTTGCCACACCTAAAATCAAGGTATACATTATATAAAAATACAAATATATATTCATGTGTATGTATGTATGTATGTATGAATGCTAACAATATGTACAACCTTCAACCATTTCTTCGAAATGGTCCTTGGAGGTAACGTGAGGGAGGATGGTTGAAGAGGGTGAAGAGGAGAGGTGAAGCAAGAGAAGCTTTGAAATACGAACCGTTCGAAGTGGTCGTGAGAGTGAAGACAAAATAAAAAGAAAAAAAATAAGACAAATTAACAAACAAAAAATGAAAGAACATTTCTATATCTTTTTTTGTTGGATTTTTTTCTCTATTTTTCATTGCACTTCTCACTTTGTTCTTCATTATCATGAACTTTTTTGTTTTATTTGTTGGAAAATGTAGAGAAAATGAAAAATAAGTTTTTGTTTTCATATGAGACTTCATTTTTATGATTTATTCTTGGTCTTCATCATTTCTGTATTTTTTCAAAGTTTTATTTTGTGATAATGAGTGCAAGTGTGATATTAAAATAATATTTTGTTCTATTTATAATGCTGAATTGTTTTATGCAGAATATTTGATTGATATGATAGGGAATATTGATTTTAGTTTGTGAATTTGACGTAGGAAATGATGTTTGGTGAGAGTTGTCGAGTGTATTACATTGAAGGTTTATTATTTGTTATTTTCATTATTATATTATTATTAATGTTATTGTCATTCGTTTTGTCGATATTGGGACATGATCGATTGACTATTATTAGTGATGCAATTCAACGTTTGGATGGTTGATGAATGCCAATGTTGTTCTATTCTAAAATCTAGCTTGCATTGATTTTCATTCATCATTGATGGTAATTGTGTAGATGTTATCAATGAAGTTTTCATTTCCTCAATGAATGTCAAGGTATTTATAGAAAATCAATTGATTGGTAGAGTTCTGAATATGAAATTGAAACTTTATTTTTAGTTACATTGGGCAGTTATATTGATTGATGTTTATTTCAATGATATGATGGTCAATTTAAATTTGTCCTGGAGAGGATTTCAATTCTTCTTCAAAAAAAGTCTGGGTAGTGCATTGATAAAATTGTTGTTTCTGTTTCGTAGACGTCTTTAGTTTTGTTCCCTCTTTATCATTAACCTTTTCTGTTGTTGGTGATCATTCAATTTACCAACTCCAATTGTTCAATGATTATCAAACTGTGAATATAAAATGTGATGTAATTAATTATCAATGAACAATTTAACATTAAATCAACGAATTTAAATAACAACATTGACAGCTGAATAGAATATTGCGAATAAAAATTAATACAAATTATAAAGTTTGCAATAATTTTATCAGATCTTACAAGTTTGGAATATAGACCACACAGCTGAGATTTGTCACAACCAGTGTGTCATACACATCCGGCTTTCAAAGATCAATAACACACAGTCTACATTTTCTCTTTTTCCAAAAAGAGAATAAGTATATATATATATATATAATATGTGAAGAAATGCACGTGCGAAAAATAAAAAATGAAAAAGAAATAGAAAGATAAATTCCAGTTTCATACCTAGAATTTCATTCGGGGTAAAAGAACCCAATGGCTGTCGGCATTATATGATCTTTTTCCTTTGTCCTCTTTCTCCCACCCTCCCACCCTCCCTCTATCTTTCTCTCTTTCTCCCTTTCATTCTCTATTCGTTCTCATTTCACATGTCCACCCACAGTATTTCCACGAAGTATCTCAAATATCTCAGATTTTTTTTTCTGTTCATGCAACAAAAGAGAAGAAAAATTGAAATGAAATTTTTTTTCAATTTTTGCTTTTTTATATTAATTCTTATCAGGGTGGGAGTTTTGTTTTATATTTTCAGTTGGATATGAATATATTTTATTTATGCAATTCTAATTATTAAATTGATAGGGAATTGTTGTATTTTATTATTATTCATGGTGTTCATGTACATGGGGGTTTTACAGTGTTATAGTTGAATGCTTTAAACGCGCACCGATGCAAAGAAATTCCAGACTTATTTCTCACCGCACATAAGCATGAAAAGATATTGTAGCACTGTAGCATAATACACCACACATGTACAAACACGTTTTTGATATGCATTTAATAAATATTGTGAATGTATGAATAATATTCTATTCATCAGTTCCCATATCATTCATAGAATTTATTTCGTTTATATAATTGAAATATAATTATATTCATTATTATATTTTTCTTGAATGAATGAACTTTCACTTAAATAAATTAACCTTGATCTATTTGTTATTCTTCTTTTTTATTTTCTATTTCTCATCCACTTCTCGTTATTTCTTTTTCTTTTTTTTTTTTATTTCTTTCTGTGTTCATTCTCGTCATTGTCAGATAATTATTTATTATATTATAGTGCACTGTTTCTCATGCAGTGCAACATTAGTCAGTTTATTTTAATCTTTTCTAATGACACATTACAAATAATTGTGAATATTATTTTTTTTCTTTCTTTATTATAATTTATTGTGTGTTGTTTAAATTTATTTTTATGTCAAAATTATTTAGTTATTTTGTGTTTCTTTTTTTTTACATTTCAATTTAACTTTGAGTGAATTGAAAATTTATTTCGCAACGATTGATGAATCAGCTGAGAATCCGGTTTCATTCAACTATGAATTTATTTTCTTGAATGTGTGTTTGTATATGTGTTTGAAGATTTGAAATATGGGAATCATATTCAGTCGAATCATTTATAAAGCAGGAAATTGGATGATTAATTTATGGAAATAAATAAATGAAAGTAAGAAGGTGAAATATGAGTAATAATTATTGTTGATAAATGAATAATTGAATGAGAATGCGAAGAAGTCATCACCTTTTCTTAATTTTTTTCATTCTTTTTATTGAAATTATTAAACTAATAATTAAAAATAAATCCATAAATAAACAATAATGAACTCTTACTAATTAAATTATATCAAACTTAAATAAACAAATAAAATAATAAAAAAATCTGATTGAATAAAAATAGTTATAAATAGAAATTCAATAAAAATTCAACCAAAAGTGATTTGAATACTTAAATAAATTGAAAATAAAAAAAAATAAACTTCACAAACAATAAATAAATTTTCATTCTTATATCGTACAACTTCCTTCAACATTAGCAATTCAATCAACGTTATTACAACACACTCACACATATAAACATACACACACAAGAAAAATAAATTCTCTGTGAATTTTTTATTTCCCATGACCATGAAATGTACAAACAGCCATGGACACACTTACACAATACACAACTGAACAGAATTTACAAATACAAATATATTTAAATATACACAGACATCCCTCAAATTCAAAGTGTAACAGAGAAACTAGAGAAAAGAAGAGACTTGAACGCTCATAAGACGATGTCAAGTGATATGGAGACACCCCGTAGAAGGCGCCAAGTAGTCGCGTTGTCATACACTCACACACACACATGAAAATACAGAAATAAAAGTGAAGAAGGTGCATTTCTCAATTTTTATCTCTGTGTTTAACCTCAGTGTTTTTAAAAATGAGATATGCACAGAGAAAATGCATTTTTTTTGTTTTTGAACAATTTTATGTGCTCAAGTGTACACTACATATATATATATATATATATATATATTTAATATACATTATTGTTGTATGCGTCACAGTGGTAGAATATTTGTAATGAAATTGCAGTCGTAGTAGTGGTGGTTAAGGTGATAAAAGAAGGGGAACCACCTTCCATCCGGTAAAGTCAGGGGAGTTGGAAACAGAAAAAGAGGGGAAAATACAACGCCAGGACTGGACTTTTGTATTTGTCTGTGAGATTTCTGTGTATCTGTATGAGTTGTTGAAGCCAACAAACTCAGTCTAAAGCCATCTGAGCGACTGTAAAGACTTATATTGTAGGGAATGTGAAATAATTGAATTGTTTAAATAATTTGCAATTTTTTTGTGTTATTTTATTTCCCTTTTTTTTTCTTGTTTAAATTTTCATTTCTTTTGATTTTTTTTTGGTTGTTAATTCAAGTTATTCATGAATTTTATATAAGAATATTTCATTGCAAATTTGAATTATTTAAATTGAAAAATAATTTGAGTTATTTAAAGTGAATTTAATTGGAGTAATTTTTATTGTTGGATTTTTGAATTGAACTTTTGAGTGTTATTTTATTTTTTTGGTTGAGTTTGAATTCAGTTTCAATTTGGTGTGACGCACAGGTGAATTTTTGAAATTTTATTGTGCGTATAGAGGTGAATCATCACGAAATTCAAATTTATTAATTGATTTTGTGTGTGTGTTTAATAATTTTACTGCGACGTTGAAAAATAATATTGTGAATTGTGTTGTGATGGAATGCAATGATGTAATAATAAAATAATAATAATAATTATTATTATTATTACTATTGCAATAATAAAAGGCATTCAAATATTGAAATGACAAAATAAATTGTCAGAAAGTGATTTTAAATGAATAAAAAAAATATTTAAACAAATACGAGAACAAATTGATATGAATAATAATTGAGTGGAAAAAAAAGAGGAAATTATTAGGGTGGACAATTTTTATTTATTGTTGCAGTTATAATTGTTAGTTTATTCATTCATTTGTTTATTTAATTGTTCTTCAATTATTTTCTCTTCAATTTTTTGGTGGTGATTTTTTTTTCGCATACTTCTACTACTGAAGGTCTGACGTTCTATGTACTCTTCACTTGTACATGAGATATACAATTAAGGTAGAGGCTATAACGGAGTTGGGAATACCTGACTGACGCCGTAATGCCGCCACTACTACCACTGTCGCCGGCTTAAAACCGGTACCAACGTCTTCCCCCGGACGTTGTTGTATTCTATATAGAAGAGTGAAATAAATATAGAGTGAAAGAGGGAGTGAGAGATGTGAGTTGGAAGGTGCGTGCCTTGAACAGTGGTGAAACAAGAATAAAAATATGAGAGGAAGAAAAAAAAAAGAATTATTGAAGATAAAATGAATGAGAAAAAAAATTTACTTTATATGATGAAAAAATATTTTGTGGTTTTGACAGTGTTAGAAAATTATTTTGCATATTTATTTGCACGAATTTAAATTTTTGTATTTTTTGTGCAGAATTTTTTGGTGAATTCTATAGAAAGGGTGAGAGAAAGGGGATGATTAATTATACAGGAAAACGAAATATTTATGTTGAATAATTTTGTTCAATTGAATTTACTTTTGAGGAACGTGAGAAAACAGAAATAACAACAGAAAGAGAATAAAAGTGAATTTTATTCCAAAAGGAAAATTTAAAAGTTGTAGAAAAAAAACGAAAAGAAAAATTGAATTGAATAATTTTCAAGGTTGGAAATATTTTGTAATTATTCTGTGAATAGAATATTTTGGAATGAAAAAAAGGTGAAGAATAAAAGGGGTGAAGAGTAAAAGAAAAAAAAGTTTTGAGTATGAAATATTGCAGAGACTTTGAAGGGGAGTAAATAAAAGTGTGTGTGGGTAAAAGGTGTACCAGAAGAGAGATTATACTTGAGAGAAAGAAAAGATGGGTGTGCTCGTCGTGGATATTGAAGTGAAGAGGGGAAACGATTGAGAATTCTCATCTCGTTTGTGTATATGTGTTTGTACACGTTTGTGTATTGAAAAGGAAGAGAATAAAGAGGTGGTGAAGCTGGTGCTGCGCCTATACCAGGCCGCCCACATACACACATAAATACGCATATAAATATACACAAGAGCACCTTTTTTTCTTCACTTTTTCATTTTTGAAGGACAGGATTATTAAGAAACTGAGAGTTAAAAGATATCCACCAACACCATGAGGATCCTCAAAACGTTGCATTGGTAGGTGTTGACGATTTAAATTCTCTCCATTGTTTTAAAGTTATTTTTAATATATTTTTTCATGTCTTTGTGAGCTAATTCTATGTCTATTTGAATTTATTATTAAGTTATTTGTGTGGATGTTATGAAAAATGTTAATGCTCTTGTTGAGTTGGAGAATGTTAATTGTTCACGGTGTTGTTGCTGCAATTTTTCTGATGTTCTAGTGAAGAGGTTGGACAATTGTTGGTTTGTGATGGTACTGGAGGATTTAATAGAACAAAATTTGTTGAATTAAAGTTGAAAGAATAATTATGGCGACAATGCACTGTTGATGAATTTTTATTCTCTTTAAGTTTATGAATTATGACATATTCAAAACTGTTGGTAAAAAAAGCTCTTGCTGCGTGACTGATTTGTCATTGTAAAATCATCATAGACAAAAATTTCGAAGTGTTTTTAAATCAGTATTGAATTGGCTATCGTTTGAACTAGAATCATATTCTTATATGAATAATTGGAGAACTAGAACTGGTTGAAAATTTGAGTATTCAAATTCACCAGTTTCTCCATATATTTCTTCTTAAATAATTGATCTTCATCATAAAATTACATTCATAGCCATAACATTAAATTTTTATGTGTTACACATATAAAACATAAAACTTTGAGAAATGCATTTGCGCTTTCCATAAAATTTCTTCCAGTTCTTCAATGACTGTGAGAGGTCTCGGTCGTGTTGTCGATCCGGCCAAGCGAGAAACGCACATACGTTCTTACACTACTGCTAATTCCAATAATGAAGAAGAAAAGAGAAACTCAATACGAATACATAAATCTACACACATAACATACCACGTGTTCCACATACTTCAAACTATTGTAAAAAAAAAAGAGAAAAATAGGAAACGTAAAACAAAATAAAAAAGAGAAAAAAAAACGGTGAAATGATAAATAAAGAGGAAAAAAAATAGCACGGAAATATAATTCAACAAGAAGAAAAAAAAAGCCACTCTACTGGTACCTTTCATTGTATTTGTTGTAAAATATCCCCTATGACCGTTGGAAAATAATAATAAACAAAATAAAGCGTAGGAAAAAAAAATGAAATGAAAATGTTGAATACAAATACATGAGATCAGCGTAACCACATTGGGCACCACATTATTGCTTAGTGCTATTGTCCTGTGAGCCCTCTTTTGTTGTTTCCCTTTGTTCAATTTAACTCGTACATGTGTATACCCAATACACACGATAAAAATCGTGTGTGAGTATTTGTATGCATACATCTATGTATATCATCTATACTATACCATACACAGTTGAATGCATTCAAATTGTTGACAGCAAAAATTCCAATGCTTGATTATGGATGGATAAATAATTTCCTTCTCTTCACTGTAGGATTTTATTATATTTCAACATTGAAAACTCATTTAAAAATCTAATTGTATTACATTATAATAAAAGTAATGACTAAATTCTATTTATTGATTTATTTATAACCAATAAATGTTCACTGTTATAAAAAATAAACATCAACTAATATATTTCCTCATTTATGTTTCCAGGTCTCGGCGACGTGGAAGTGGTGTGGCGGATAATCACCTGCAGCAATCACAGCTGCAGGATAACAATAACGGTGTCGTAACACGTGACACAAAGGAGTCAATTGAGTGTGTGGGTCCCGATGGGATGTGGGCCCCGGGGTCCACCCCGGGTCATCATCGGGAGCTGCCCGTTGACGTTCCCGACACATTACTCCAACAGGCATATGCCAATAAGGTAATAACATCAGACCCGACAAATAATCATCATCGTAACGAGCTTACCCGTCGTAATCGTAACGCTAGCATTGATCAATCATCACCATTACCACCATTACCACCAACACTACCACCACAACCACCTGACATTCGCGAATTATCATTAAATAAAAAAAACGAATCAACAAACGTACATTTACGCACATACAATGATCAAAAACATAATTCAAACACTAAAGTATCATTTTTACCGTGTAAAATGAAGAATTCAGATGATAAATTACCAAGGATCATTGAAATAACTGTACAAAATAATAATAAACACAATGAGAATGATACAAATGATATGATTAAGTCAAAAGAATTATTGGCAGAGAGTTCGGATGATGAAGTTGATTCTTGCATTGCTGAACGTCAATTAAATACACCTGATGTTAAAGAAACAAATGTTGATGTTGAGGATGATTATCCATTTGCTAAAGAGGATTATCCAACAATGTTAAAGACATGCAGTGATGATTCTGCGAGTCCAAGAAGTTCATCAGGACGTTCTGATAGCACAGCAGCATTGGATGCAAGTTTAATTTTACCTGGAAAAGAATCACCACTTTATGATGCACGAAGAATCGATTTAGGTTCACCATGTCGAACAATGCCTGATTTAGGACCATTGTTTGGTTTATCAACACGTGAAACAACGTCATTTGATAATCCAGCATATGGTTTAGATTTACATGATTTTCATCCTGGTTTGTTGATAAGATCTGATGAAGTAACAGATCTTACTCGGCTTATTGGTGAACAGACAGCTGTTAATGCTAGAAAAAATTCAAAATCAAATCCAGATAAAAGTATTACCAGCAGACCACCAATATTACGTGACTTTACCAAGTCATCATTGAAAAAATCCAAAAATAAACAGACATTGTTGAATAAAAATAATTTGGAATTTGATGGCGAGAGTTTAATCAATGTTTCATCATCAACTGACGATTTATTGTCGACTGATTTAGCATTTGTATCACGTAAAAATCGTGTCAGTAGTGGAAAGAAAAAAGGAAAATCATTACAGCAACATACATCGAGTGGTTATTCAACGTTACGTAGTGATGCATCGAACGATCATCACAATGATCATCCATTTCTTGTTGTTGATAATAATCGATTTTATCGTGAAGTCGCTGTGGATTGTCCACCTGATTTTATTCCAATAACAAAAAGTCATCCAATATATCCACCGCCAAATAAAATTGATGGTAAACGTGACTCTACTTTGGAATACAATCAACAATATCAGCAACGCAAAGATCAACAATCCGCAACAAAGGATAAAGTATATTATCCAAATGTTATTTCAACAATTGAATCAACAGCAACTTCAACGACAACAACTACACCAGCAACAACATCACCAAAAATTGATGGAAATAACAGAGTTTGCGTTGACGATCACGTAACATTGATTGATGATGAATCATCCAATGATCACAAGCAAGTTAAGGTAAGGTCCAAAGTCAAGAGTTTGTTACGGCAAAGCTTTTGTAATAATAATGGTGAATTGCAACAACAACAGGGCAATAATAACATTAATAATATTAATGGTAATAATGGAATTATTAATACGCTTGACACATCACAAAATTTCATCTATCGAATTTTATCTAACACATTTAGTACACAAAAATTATTTAATGGCACTTTATCGTCGTCACATTATTCAGTGTCGAATATTTATTCAAATTCATTTAGTGTGTGTGATGAAAAATTAGAGCCATGCATTGGCATGTCATTCAAACGTTTGTGTGATAGTTTTCGTAATGATGAGATCAATGAAAATTCACGAAATAAATTACGTGAATATAATAAAAGTGATATTGAAGAAAAATTATTAAGTGATGATGATGATGATGATGATGATGAGGTGATTGTTGAAGAATTAATGGTGAAGGTGAATGATATGAATTTAGATAATGTTGAAAATTCTGCACTGTCTAATGCTTATGAAGAATCATTTGCACAAAATTATTTGCCTTCTACTTCTACTTATTCCGCTTATGAAACTTTGCGGATTAATTATGATTATTGTCATAATAATCATCGTTCGTTACAAGAAATCAGCAATTGTTGTTTAATAATGCCGCTTGATTGTAATCGCCGACACACTCTTGACGAGAGACAAATGCGGAATCTTCAATGTGAAATTAAAATTGATGGAGACAATAATAAATACAAGGACAATCACGATGACAATCAATCGCGATTAAAGGTAACGAGTATTTTTCGTGGCATCTTCTATTCACTATTTACTTTTCTGTGGATTGTTCTTTCTATTTATTCATTTATTTTTTTAGCAAGGAGCATCAATTTTATGCAAGTTGGGACTACTTGGGATTTGGAGATAATTATTAAATCGGAATATGAAAGACATGAAATATATTTGATGATGAAATTTGATTTTATGAATATGTGAACGACGAATATTAGACGTTGCATCAGGCTATAAGAAATATCTTTCGCGTTTGGTTCGGGATATTATTTATTTACTTTACAGTGAATAAATTAATGGACGTATTGGGATGTGGAATATTAAATATTCTCTATTGTAGAACACACACAAAAACTCAGCATGATCCTGACTACTGTCTATATACAATCAAATTCCTCTCGCATTATTTTTTTTTCACTATACTACGCTCGATATTTTATAGTTCTTATTTTTTTCTTTTACTTATATTGATTTTTGTTTCAATTTCATTTTTATATTCAATTAGAAAACTTGGCAGTGTAATCCTTGCAATACCAGTTCTTCCTGAATCCAAGAAAAATCAAAAAATTTAGAATTTTTTATCCAATTAAACAATTGGAATTTTTGTTTTGGCATAAAAGAAATTGTTTTTCGATTCCTTCGTGTTTTTCTTTTCTCGTATTTTGATATTTGAATGCTCTGTTATTTTTATTATTATTATTTTGACTGTGAAATCAAGAGATAAGAGTTGAGGACGTAGATAACGAGAAGAGAAATATTATGAACTCTTTTTTTTTTCAATGTGAAATGAAAGAGAATAATAATTTGACGACGATGAATTTTCATAAACGTTTTTCAGACAAATATCAATGGTGTCAAACCCGCAATACCACCAAGAGATCAGAAACGAGCACCAGCCCGACCACCAAAGGATAATGTACGTTTGTCATCACGTAACAACAATGTCGAAATTAATGACAATATTAATACGCTTTCAATGGAGTCGCAAATGGTACAGCCAACACCACAGCAACTTCATTCAATCAAAAAATATCAGGTGAGAAAACACTTGAATATATTTAATAATATATTTCAAAAATTCTTTTCTTTATTCAACTGTTAAAGAAAGAAATTGATCCAACAAGACATTATATGAATTCAAACAATTTTCTTCCAGGATTTAATCAAAGGCCATTTCATTTTAGTTCATATTTTAATAATAAGAATTAAATTCCTCAAAATCAACTTCAGAATTATTTCTATTTGAATTTCTACAACAGTGGAAAGAAATTGTTGTATTCTATGGAATTTTATTACACGTCAATAGATTACGATGGAATTTAACAATCTCTATTCCTGTTCTTTATTTTTCTTCATTGTCCATTCAAGTGTAGTTGAATATTTCGTTTATATTTATTCATCATGTGCAGCAGGGACTCGACGAACCGTGTCAATTATACTTTTGTATTTCACACTGTTAACTGCAAAATTCAAATATACATGTCAGTAGAATATATTTCACTGTGATCTATCTATCTATCTTTGTATATAAACACGTCATCATCAGGAAATCACGAATTAACGAGAGAATAATGCATTTGCCGAGCCTCGTAAATTTCCTGTCTATCAACAAACAATTTTTTTTTTTGCTGTATAAACAAACAAAAATAGTGCCAATGTTTATTTCCTATTTCGAGGATATTACCAATCAATTCCTCAACCTCAAATATTCTCAATTGTAATTAATTCTGGTTAAACTTTAGAAATAATATCAGAAACAGTAATTTATCATCTCTGTATTGGACTTTGTTATCTAATTGAGAATAATTTTTAATAGCTCAAGCAATTTGATAAATGACAAATGACAAATGAAAAAGTTTTATATAAACGAAATGAATGAAACGTTCCACTGACTCCTTTTCATATCAACTTTATAGTTATGCAATGGTTTGAAAGTACAAATGCTGATTATAGATATTCAGAGAATACGCAACAATGAATTGATGTTGGTGTAATTAATTATTGTGAATAACTCAATTGTCTGAATGAATTTTGTTGTGAATCTGTTGGTGATATGAAAAAAAAATAGATTGAAATACAAAATGTTGCAGTTGTGGAATTAAATTTAATTTAATTCCACAATACCAGAAAAAATGGAACTTGAAATTTTGATCATTACATTAATTAATTAATTAATTTTATTATTTCCGTGTTGCATTTTTTCCAGGTGACTTTTTTTCCATTTTCCAATGACAAGTCACAGAAGGTTCCAAGAATGTTTCATCCGATTCCTCATTGTTCATTCTATTACTAACAAATCAACATCAATACTCCTCTATTGACGATGCTGATGATTCATGAGTAATAATTGATTTGAAATGAGGACGAGTGAAATTATCTGTCGATTTTTCTTTTGTCGTTAAATCAGATAAAAAGAATTATGATGATGGTTTTTATATTTTATCCTGCAGTATTTATCCAAACACTGACATAAACTCAATTGAATTTTCTAACTGTTCTTTATATTAATTTATAAAAATATTCTCTATCTAAATTCCTCATCATATTCACTAATTTCATTCTCATTGTCATCTTTCAATTCGTCATTTAATCAAATGATTGAATCGACTCTACCTAATAATTTATCAGGAATTAAAATCAATTGTCACATAACTACATACATTTCTTCTATTTATAAATCTACTGCGGCTTCATATCTATTCCCAACTCATTCCCACTCTCTCTCTGTCTTTTCAATTACCTCGTATTTCATTATTGAAATACTATCGCTACCTTCATGAATAAATATGGATAACGAACCATTTTTGGTTTACGTCAGCGATTTATCATCAAATAAAATATTTAATGAATAATAATAAATAAATATTTGTGTGCATGGACAGTGTCAATTTGTTTATCTAATATTTATTCATGAGTGAAAAATGTGTTTGACGTTTTTTTACTTCAATAAATTGGTGCATTAACTTTACCATTCACGTTGCAGTGACGATAGTGAAACCTTACACAGAAATATAGAATAATTGAATTAAAACAAATGTACAGAACGACAAAAACAATATTTATTTATTTCATCGATAAATTTTTCATGTTTATGGTCAGTTTTACTTTTTATTATTTATTCATTTTATTATTTTGTCATTCGTTTGCTTTATATTATTTATCTATTTCATTACTGTTTTTACAGTTATTAAAAAGAAAAGGGGCGTTAATTGACGTCATGAGGTAATCAGTTGAGTGCTATGATAATAAAGTAAATATGCGTGACATTACACTGATTCATAGTTATTGTTTTTGTTAATGAGGGTTAATTATCTGTGTCAAAATCACAATTTTAAATATAGATAATTAATAGTTTGTAAATACAGCGTTTGTATTTTCTTTTTTACTTTATATTATTGCTTAAATTTCACAATCTAATCGGAAATATTGTATGAATTATTATTGGCTAGGTGATTTGTTAAATAATGAAATGATAAATTGTGATTGATTTTTAACGATGGAGAAATTTTATTACTGATCATTTTTATAGATACAGATGTATGATGCAATTAATTTGTGTTATTGTGATGAAGAAATATTTCACTCATCATCGTTTTCACTGAATCAATCCTCATCTCTTTTTGTTATAGGAACAGTTACGCCAACGTAAAGATCACGAAGAGAGACAGGAAAGCCTCAATCAATCATTGCGTGGATCTAGGAAGCTCCATGCATTGGAGAGTCACGCGACGTCTCTCGTCGGCCAGGAGAATCCAGCATACGCTCAAGATGAGGTGACAACAGTGACACGTAAAGGACAAGTGGCATCAGGTCAAGCATCACCACGAGACATTGACGAGCCTCCAAAAACTCTGAGTAATTTATTTATTCTTATTAAAAACATGAATCACATTTTATTTTCGGTTCTTTGTCACTTATTGATTTGAAATTTTGTTCATCAATTAAAATTCATTGAGAAATAAATGAAAAATTGTTTTATAATGAATAATCATTGATGAAATTCATTAACAGGTTACGGTGAAGTTGTTGCAACGCTCGAGAGGTTGCAAATGCAATTGAGAAATCTATCAGGTGCATTAGGTATATCTGGACCCAGTGTTGAAGCAGAACTCGACGCTGTTCGAACACTCCTGATTCAAAGAAGATTTGCAACTGCATTAGCAACTAATCAAGTTCTAAAAACAAAATTAAGAACAGGAAAATTACCGAAACATTATGATGATGATGCATCGAATTTAGCGCGCGATGTGAGTATTTTTTTTCGTTTTCACTTCATGAATAACTTATTTCACTCAGAAACATTGTAGAGGAAAATAAAATTCTATCGATCATTACCATTTATTCTTTGTGATTACTTCTGCATAATTTACAGTGTGTCGAAGTCCTTGAGGAATGGCAATCGTCGAATGTAAAATCAACAGAGACATTGGCGTTGGTCGAAGAGCTGACGGGATTATTAACGAGTTACGAAACTGAAGGACTATTACTCGCCCATGACTTGATTATTTCATACGTGGATGGATTACAGCCAAAACAAGGCCACGGATCATCATCACCAAGTCAATCACCAAGTCCAACATCGAGTTTTCGTGATTCACGTATTGCTGACAATATTAAAATTATACGTATTGAAAAAACTAATGAGCCATTGGGTGCAACTGTGAGGAACGAAGGCGATGCCGTGATAATTGGTGAGGAAACTTTGAAAGATATTCAGGATTGTGAACTTGCGAATCAAAACTGATTTGATTGTTTGATCATGATCGTCCTTGATGATCTGGTAGAGTGTGATAGAGTTTGTTCATCGTCAACCTTTATATTCATATTTTTATTGTGCTTGAACAGGTCGGGTAGTGAAGGGCGGTGCTGCTGATAAATCTGGACTGTTCAATGAAGGCGACGAAGTATTGGAAGTTAATGGTGTAGAAATGCGGGGAAAGAGTGTCAATGAAGTTTGTGACATTTTAGCAAGTATGCAGGGTAGTTTAACGTTCTTAGTATTACCAGCGTCGAACAATCAACGGAATAATTCAACGAATAATAGACAGGAGGACAGCACTCAGGTGATTATTTTGAATATCAAGAAAAAATTCGATCAAACTATCTGCAACGTCGTCATATTTTTAATGATAGAAATTAAAAGAAAAATTCTTAACTACGGCTAAACCTTTGCAATCAAATTCTGTTTATTATTATTTTTAGATCCATCATGTTCGTGCACATTTTGATTATGATCCTGAGGAAGATCCTTATATTCCATGTCGTGAATTGGGTGTGAGTTTTCAAAAAGGAGATGTATTACATGTTATTTCTCAGGAAGATTCCAATTGGTGGCAGGCACATAGAGAAGGTGAAGAGGATCAAACTCTTGCTGGTCTTGTACCAAGCAGAGCTTTTCAACATCAACGTGAATCTATGAAACAGACAATACCTGGTGGAAAAACGACAATGCGTGGTTCCAAAAAATCCAGTACACTTCTTTGTAATCGTAAAAACCCAAAGAAAAAGAAGAAACGTAGTAAATTTGGTGGTAATGTTAATGAAGATGGTTATCCACTTTATGCTACAACTACTATTGATGATTATGATAGTGAAGAAGTGTTAACGTATGAGGAAGTTGGATTGTATTATCCAAGAGCGAGTCATAAAAGACCGGTGGTTCTTATTGGTCCACCAAATATTGGTAGACACGAACTTAGACAACGACTTATGCAAGATAGTGAACGATTTGCAGCCGCAATTCCACGTAAGGATTATTTTTCTTATCAACTTATAATAATTATTATGAGTTAATGAATTGATGAATTCATTTCTTTTCTTACAGATACGAGCAGGCCACGTAAAGGTTCTGAAGTAGATGGTCAAGATTATCATTTTATATCACGATCACAATTTGAATCCGATATTCTCTGTCGTAAATTTGTCGAGCATGGCGAATATGAAAAAGCATATTACGGTACATCAATTGAAGCAATACGTTCTGTAGTTAATTCTGGAAAAATATGTGTTTTAAATTTACATCCACAAAGTTTAAAAATTCTACGTAGCTCTGATTTAAAACCGTATGTTGTATTTGTTGCGCCACCGAGTCTCGAAAAATTACGACAAAAACGTATAAAAAATAACGAGAGTTTTAAAGAAGAAGAATTGAAAGATATTATTGAAAAAGCCAGAGAAATGGAAGATAAATACGGTCATTTGTTTGATATGATTATTATTAATAATGATACTGATCGTGCATACAATCAACTATTAACTGAAATTAATTCATTGGAAAGAGAACCACAATGGGTACCAGCCTCGTGGCTTCAGTGACGATCGATCGAACTTTTATCGAATTATAATTGAAGAAAAAGAAACCAATTTAGCATCAAAAATAAATGTCACACCAAAAATAGTAAGAGGATTTTTTCGGATATTACAGCTATAAATATTAGTAAAGTGCCCTCACCAGGTGCCTGAAAAATAACACGTGAGAGCATTAAGTTATTATCTCTCATTTCGTCATGACATTAGAGAATATATGAAATGCAAAATTGTATTGAAACAATTATGAACATACGAATGAATTAATCTTTGAACTTAATACGGAGAAGGTTAAATCGATACTGAATGTCGATTTGTCCTGTTTGTTCCAGGCTGATACCACAAAACAAACGTTTGAATGTATTTTACTTCTTCTGTGTTTATTCTTTCGTTTTCTTTTGGTGGTTAAACGAATATTTTTAAGAATAATAATTAATATTATATAAATATTTAGGGAGTGAGCAGTGGAAATGAGAGGATGAAACTCGCGCTATACACATGTAGATCACTCGTTAGAAATAGATCTCCCAATGGAAATTGTTCCTCGAAATACCAAAAAAAAAATATACAACATGAGAAAAAGGGAAAATTGAAAAAAATAACTGAAATGGAAGAGAAATCAACTTGAACAGAAAAAATTAAAGACAAGAAAACAAATTTGGATATGGAAAAAAACATAATTCGCATCATTTTCACAACTATATATTGTGTGTGTATATAAATTTGTGTGCCAATTAATTTGAGTAACAAGATACGTGTATAAATAATTGGCAGTACGTTTGTTCGTGCTGAAGAGAAAAAAAACACCCAAAAAAATCCTATACATAGGTATATATATATATTGAAAGAGAAGAACAAGAGGGAAAATTAATCCAATGTGTCAAAGTTAACTTTTCTTCCCAATTTTTTTAATAGAATATCATCGCCAGTGTATTCAGGGCATAATGCAAAAATAAATGAATAAATCACTTGCATAAACATAAATATACTTCCGAAAAAAAGAGAGAATTTTCCATTTAACATTTTGGGTTAATTCAAATATTTTGATAGGAAAATTTTTGCTTTGAACAAATAATCTCTCTCCATTATTTTTCCTCCAATCGAGATATTATTCCGTATGATACGTCGTTAAATATATATGTAAATAATTGTGCAATTGTAAAAAAAAAAAATTACAGAGCGAACGAGAGTAAAAAGAGGAGAGGAAGTTGAAGAAAAAAATGAATTTTGTATAAAAGTTATTATTATTATTACGAATTATTTTTAATCATTGTCGCATTGCCGTCGAATCTATTTACAGTAAAAAGAAAACTTTACTTATTACTGATCGTAATGAAAAGAAAAAATAATGTCTCCAATATATAGTATTAGTATCATTACTATTATAAATAATATTGTTATTAATAATTTTTACAATTATTCATTTTTCTTATCACAAAATTCTTTTTCACTATAAATTTGGCTCATCATTGTTCTAACTAAACGAAAAACGACAGTGATGTTATACTATTTTTTTTTTCTTGTTTCAATTCAACATAAAAATTGATAAGTATAAAATCATTATTTTCTGCTCTTTGTTATTCAGCGATATCATTATCTCATAAATAATTCTCAATATGACGGATAATAATGAAAATAAATAAAAATGTGTTCTTGCATCAAAGAATAAATAAGGGGGGAAAATGTAAAATCAGATTGTCCATTATCTTCAGCGAAAAATTTCATAGATTATATATATACACATATAAATATATATATATATAAATGGATGAATGAATTAATGAATGAATGAATGAATGAATAGGTCCATTCGAGAACAAAAAAATGTATATCAAAGAAGTGTCTTAAAATTAATTCGTGATAGAGAATTGAGAATTAAAATGTGAACTGGACAGGATGAAAGGTGGATCGCGATATTTGTATGATAATAAACACTCACATACGTACCCTTAATAAATGAAAAAAAAATAAACGTTGTATAATAGCCACGAAATTAGGAGGAAAATAAAATATGTAAATGATAAATGGAATCTTCGAAATAAAGTAGAGTCGATGACAAGAAAATTGATAAATAATTAGAAAATATTTAGTAATTACAGACATTCCACTGTTTGGTCAGATAAAAAATGAATTGCATTTATAAATACAAGAAAAAATTTAAATATGCAAATTGAATGATTAATTTTATTGGAGATGAAAGATGAGAAACTAAAAATAAAAGGGCAGAAAAATAACAATTGGGTGAAGCAATAACGGACAACATCGTCGTCGTATTGATAGAAAATAGATAAAAATGAACTTTATATAATATTTGAGAGGTCAGTCTTTGAGAAAATGATACAAAAAAAAAGAAGAATAACTGATTCAATAATAGTTTTCATTCAAAAAGTCATTTGTGTAATGAAATTCTCATCATTTAATAAATTTATTTACTTATAATACTCAGTTGAAAAGTGATAAATGTTATAAAATTATTCTTTCTTTACACAAATATTAATAAATTACCAATTAAATTTAACTATTTATGACACATTCACTCAATGACTTAATATTATAAATAAAAAATGAAATTCTAATTGTTTCAAAAGACTGACCACTCAATTGAACAAAGCGAACAAACAGGCGAATAATGAGTATGAATAAATAAATGAATAAACAAAAAGAAAACCAACAAGAAGATAAATAAATATAAATAAATAACTGTGAGATATATTTCGTCGTGTTTTTAACACGACATCAACACATTCTAAAATGAAAAAATAAAACTAATTAAACAAAAGAAAAGACTCTTGTTAAACAAAAAAATAAACTCAGAAATGGGCTACAGTTTAAAATAACTAACAATGATGAATAACAAAACAAAAGGAAAATATAACAATAAATAAAAATAATAATACAATCGTAAAAACAAAAATTAAATCCTCATCATCATATAAATATTGCATATTACATCGCCGTCACAACTACATTTGTTTATACATAAATACAACAAAACAAACAACCATTATTCATAGTTAAATAATACAATTATAAATGAACGATAATAAAATATCACGTTGAGTCGATGCGATAATAATAAAAACGAAACAGCAACGGCTTTATACATACAATTAACAAAAAAAAAAAGAGAAATTCAAATGAAAAAAGAAATAATAGATACAATGCATAAAGAAGGAAAAAATGATACTGATTCGCCCGGATGGCAGCTATTATTCTAATTACAATAATTTTTATTCTCATTATTATTATTATTATTATTATTATTATTATTATTATTATTATTATTATTAATATATCAATAGCTATTGTCGAAGAAATAATTATGGGGAATTCAATGTAAGATGAACGAATTATAATGACGAGAATGTGTTTAGAGAATTTCAATCAAAAATAATAGAAGAAAGAAATGGGGGAAGATAATTAAATAAAATGGTGTAAGTGTGTGTGTGTGTGTGTGTGAGTTTGTTTGCGTGAGTGTACAACAAAAGAAGAAAATAGAAAACAATTTTTCTTATTTCTCTTCCTTTTCTTCATTATGGGTGGAGTGCGAAAAATAATTAAAAGAAAATAAATATAAAATAGGAATATTGAAGATGAAAATAATATCGAAACAAAAAGAATAATACCAAGCATATTAATTGGATATAATTTATTTTGTTTCAAGAAAAATAAGAAAATAATGAAAAAATAATGGGAGATATTATACCGTGCCAAAGTTTTACCACACATCTTCACTCCAACCCAACACACAATCTGTTGAATATTGCGTTGATTATGAATAAAAGTTACTATTGTAAAATGTGTTCATTAATTCGGTGGAAAATGACAATACCTTGATGGTGATAATCATTTCGTGTGTTTAGATTATATAATACTTGTAATTATAAAAATTGTATTCAACTTTCAAATCGAGAATCATTGTTTAATTATGTGTATTAATTGTAAATCATTTAATTCATTACGTGTGCAGTTATCGGGCATTTTAAATTAGTTTCATATTCCCGGGCAATTCAAATTGAGTTTCAAATAAACCCGCGTTTTTGTCAGCGTTAAATTTTCTCGGACTGGTTTACATGTACACGACATGACGATGAGTGGCGCCGCCAAGCGGTGAACTAACAGAATAAAAAAATTACATGACGCAACAATTCGACTACAGCCAATAATTTTTGCAAGTGCAACGTTAATTATTAATTAAACCAAACAAATTGAAGAATATTTATCAAGAACGTGAGTAAGATTCGTCATTATATCAATTCAATCAACAAACTGAGTTTCATAAACTCTAACCTCAAAGAAAACCGTATGAATACTACTCAAACATAACCTATATCTTCCAGTGGGCATATATATATACAACGCAACAATGAAAAAGTCGAGCAAACGCAGAATGAACGTTTCGTATTACAATGAAACTTCATCGGATGACGATTATGATTATGAATTACCAGACGATTCTATTCCTGATTGTGATTCATCATCGAAAGCAAACAGTAGCACAATTGGTTCGTCAATTAATCAAAATGAGGATGAACCACCAACGAGAAGACGTGGTCGTGGTCCATCAAAACGACCATGTTTAAATCGCAATGCATTAATGGCACGGCAGAATCGTCAGAAAAAAAAGGAGTATCTTGAGAATGTTGAGAATAAATTAACATATTATCGCAATGAAAACACTAAGCTTGTAAATATTCTAAAAAAACAGGATATTAATCTCAAGAGATTGAATGCTGAAGTATTATATCTAAAAAATGTATTGAAAAATAATACATCCATAACTGCGCTATTAAATTCCATGAATACAGCAATTAATAATAGAAGTTGTAAGAAGAATGTTAATTCATGTAAAAATTCAGACATGATGAATGATAAAATGGCGATTAAAACTGAAGGGAAGAACACAATGGTCAAAGAATGGATGAATCATGGAATGATTCCAGTTAATCATGAGAATGATGATGTTGTTGATGAAAAAGGTAGGGATTTGAGTATGAAAAACAATTGTCTAGACTCATTGATGAGGTCTGATCATATTTATGCATCATATAAACATGAAAATGATGAATTATTTGATTTTGAAGGCGTCGAGTGTGATCTACGATTGAATGGAATGATTCCATCAGAAAATGATAAATCAATTGATAGTAAATCAAGTAATGTGCTAACAACCGCTGCTACATCACCACCAACATCATTTGGGTCTTTAATTTCACCATCATCATCAAATAGCTGCGATATGGACAGGTTCAATGCTGATACATTAAATGAAGAATGCCCGATGATGCTATTCAATGATGATGCCAATTTATTTGACGATTATCTCAAATGTGATTCGAATTCATTGAATGCGGATGATTTACTTGGAAATTTAGGCACAAGTGGAATATGTTTGCATGTTAATGCTAATAGAGTATCGTTGGAATTCTGTTCAATTTGTCATCTCAACAGTATTAATTCAGAGGATATATGAATGGAATTCATCCGTGTTTGGACAATGCTCTGAAATAACGACAAGGATTCAATATTGTGATGGCGATTCCTGTTTTAATAATCTCTTTCGTCGACGAAATCGTATTTATCATTTGTTTAAATGATTAATTGCAAATGAATTGAATATTTCATGGTCGGTATTTTTTTCTAAGATTTGAATGACTTCATGGAGAACATATTTATTTATTATTACTTTTGTTTTATATTGTTAATCGTAGATTGAGAAGTGAACATAATATTGTTATTCATTATTTCATCTATTCATCAATTCATCAGTTTATATTATTTTTGTTTATTAATTCTCATTCTGAGATATTTCTATCACTAAGAAATTTGATGTAATTCTATTCCAATCATTTTTCGAGAGTATTCATTATATCTTTCCATTTTTTTTTTCTTCGCTCTTTTATAGATATTATATTTGTATTTAATTGAGTATTATTTTATCTCCGAGATTGTGTGAACGCTCTAAAGAATGATTTTTTTTCGTTTTTCACTTTTACAGGACGCGTGATGAGGCGCGAGCAGGAAGATTCCGATGTCACGATGGAACTTGGAGAATGTTTAAATATTAAAGCGAATGAAATACGAAATAAAAAGGTGGGCGTCAATTTTACAAAGTAAATTACACTTTTTTTTAATATTTGTTTGAATGGCAAATTTGTGTCTGTGTCTTTTCTTAATTTTTCATACATGGAATCATTTATGCCAATGACAATGAATTTTTTAACTGCTACTAAATAAAATTAATATGATTTCTATTTAAGATTTTCTTTGACGTTTGTACATTCTAACAAAATTATTAAAGTGTAGTTTAATATGACGCAATCCATTTATAATTCTGTATAATTCATCTATATTGGAATGCTTACAGTTGCCGGCTCTCTGGGATTTGTCTCGGGGCAGCGAAAAATATTTAAAAAAACTTAATAAGAAACGAAAAAGAAATAAGTGTTACATATAAAAGTTAGAAAAAATCGTTCGTGTTTATATTAGCAATAATAAACATTTATTGCAACACATTCACAGGTTGAGTATAAAAATGTATCGTTCTTCTAAAGATTTTTTTTCCTTTTCTGGAGAACTAAACTTCTTATAAATTCAATTTGTGTCGGTTCATTTAAAAGAAAAAAAAACGTTTCCGAAATAATCCGACGATTAAAACACAAAAATTATATATTCAGATGAAATTTTTTTGACGCTACTGGCAAATTTAAGTTTCAGCTTCGAGTTTGTGGCCCTGAGAAAGAGAGAAAAACTGAAGTAATCACGAAATCAAAGTGTGGAATTAACATCAAATTGTCACTGGCAATTAGTTTAAAAGAAAAAAATCCAGGTGTATTTGCCCTGTATAAACTTCCAATGTATTTTTTTTTCGCCCTCCAAGTTTTCATACTCATAATTGATAAAAAAAAAAGTCTGCGAATGACTTTGATTTTGTTGTAGATTCGTGACCGGAACTATTGCTGCGAGGAAAACAAAAAAATAATAACATTTATGTCTATCATTTATTTTTATTATTTAAGAGCGTTTGTTTACAGATCTCGGAGGTAAAATAAATTATTTTTTCTTTGTAAAAATGAATATATAAATATATATATATATATGTATATGCATATGTATATGTTCATAGTTTAAGAACATGAGAAAAATAATATTGTGAATGTACTAATTTTTACAATTGATAAAAATTCACAAATAGGAATATTAAAGAACGAGAAAAAAATGTCAAAATTAGATTTTGAATGTTTCTATTTTCCTATTTTTCATATTACCTCTCCACTTTTATTAATAATAGTTCCCATTATTTTTATTCGTTATTACTCGTTCTTGTCTTATTACAATTCTTTACCGTTCATTTTTTCCTTTTTTTTCTTTTCATACAATTTTAAAAATTATGCGACGTAACTTTCGTATTAATAGAACCAGAGAAAAACGACAAACGAGAAAATTAAAAACGTTGATTAATTCCAACGAAATAATCCTGTTAATAATATTGATATTATTAATATTTTTATTTTATTGTGCATCTTTTACTCTTTTTCTTCTTCGTTTCTAACATTTAATTCAAACACCAAGTCTACTAAAAACTCCGGGTTTTTTAATATGTTTCACCGTCGCTATTTTGTTGAATGTAACTTGCTTTTGTGGTCCAGTCAATCCCAATCTCGCTTTAGCTGGTAGCATTCCAGAGCGTTCTGATGCTGTAAAAATAGAAAATTAATAGCATTATTTACCCAAAAGAAATAAAGAAAAGGACTACGCATTTTGTGTTGCAAGAGGTCGAAGAGTATTTCAAACAGTTGTAGCCTTTCTAGTTATCTTTGAATTCCAATCAACATTATGTCGAATTGATGTGTCACACAAAATTCACCAATCAAAAAGTTATATGCGAAAGGTAATTCAGAAGTAGAATTAATGGCATTTATTTAGATTAATTGGAAGTTTGAATTAAACCACAGAAAAGTACTTGGAATATTATCAATCATTGCACTGTTTGTTTAAATCTTCAACCGCACACAAAACAAATTGACTGGATGATATAAATGTCAAATTACCTAATTTAGATGGTACAATTTTTCTAACGTTACTTCCAATGACCAATGAATTACTATTTAATTTCATTGCTTTAGTTGTTCTAACCAATTGTTTAACACTACTGGATATTTTTTTCTTATTCATTCTTTCATGATCAGCGTGCATTGTACCAGCTGAAATTTTTCCAACAATGCTTGAATTCATCATCAATTTAACTGTCGTTGTTGAGCCAATGTTCGAAACTTTACTCTTCAATATTCCTTGTGGTTGTTGTCCATTATTTGTACTGCCATTCTTTAATGTATTCGTTGTTTGTATTATTTCACTTTTTATATCACGATCACCAAGTCGATTGAATACACTTGAATTGCGTTTCAATACATCGCTACCCAATCCAGTAATATTAAATGTCGTACTTGGTTCTATTAAATTTGTTGTTGATGTTACTGAACTATCACCCAAACGATCAAATACTGTTCGTTTTTGTTCCATCAATTTCTTATTTACAATTTGCGGTGATGATGATGATTGCGAGCGAATAGTTTGATTTGTCAATTGTGACTTTTGTTGCTGTGATTGTTGCTGTCTTGGCAACAATATTTTATAATTTTTTCTATCATTTGTATCATTATTGTCATTATTGTTTGTAGTTTTCAAACGTTTCTGCATTTGATTTGTCCATTCGTCATCATCACTTTCGCTACTATCAATTATTTCAGTCTGTGCGATTATTTTACGCTTTCGTGGTTGCAATTCTTGTGGTGGAATCAATTTAGTTGATTGTGCAACAACACGTGAATTTATATTTCCAATTGGTTTCTTCTTTACAATCAACTGTGAAGCATTGGACGATTTTGTTGATGACTCTTTCATGATAGAATTAGATTTCGGTGCATTCAACGGTTTATTATTGGCAATTGCAGATACTTTCGATACAACTTTCTTAATTGGCTGTTTCACTTGATTTATCTTTGTGACTGCCGGTGCTTTTTGCGATTGTGTTATATTACCATGATGATCATCAACATTATCAACAAGAAATCTTTCACATGTCATTTCTTCAGATACTTTCTTTGCATAACGTAATATTGCAATCATATCACCCATTAACGTTATCCCCATCTCTTTCAAACTTGGTTTATCCAAATCCGGTAACATATCGGGTTTTATCCGATTATTTGAGAATACAACGGCATGTTTTGTTGCCACATCAAGTGGAAATCCGGCACCAGTGAAAAATTTAACCCAATAAGCTGTGAAACAAGAATGAATAACCGTTCAATTACTTCATACGAAATCAAAACAATTCTATGATTGAATGAATGGAATATGAAAGGTTAATTAGCTGTGATTATTATCAAAGTGTTGATGGATATATATGTAGTAGTAATAATTATAATTGAGAATGAAAATACATACTCGATAAGGATGTCGCCATTTTTTTCATTGAGCACTGAAACTGATACTTTCCGTAATATCTATTTTATTATCTTCGCATAATTTGATGAAACGTAAAGTTTCTGGTAAATTGGTGGATAACTAATAATTTATTTGTTGCTAATGGTACTACCGATGTTTTTTTTCAGTGATAAAAATTTGAGTAACGAGTGTGTTATGTTATATATATATATATGTATATGTAGAGAAACACTCGACTCACACACACGCTGTCTAAGAATAGTTATTTATATAAATAACTCTTGCATATATACTGCATGAAAGTATATGCTATAATAAAGAAATTGATAGACGGGGTATTATAACCTCAAAAATATTCGGTTGATTTAATTCATCGTTTGGTGGCAGTGCGATCGCTGTTTGTACTATAGTTTGTGTAGAAGGAAAACTGATGCGGTGGGTTTCATAACCTCAAAAGTGTTTGAATTTGTCGGTTGGTCGCAGGAAGACTCCCACAAGGCTCTCTTAAGTTGGCGGCGGTAAATGAATTTTACTTATTTTTTTTTTAACTAATTCGTTTGTTTGTCGTTAGTTGTTGATTGTCCGATCAAAATTAAGGTTTGTTCGATATTCATTTTTTAATAATTAATTTTTTTATTCCATAGTTACTTTTTCACGTTCAAATTACTATTACTGCGCATGCACGAACATGAAAAATTACGCGCCTCATTTGTATCTTGTTAACGATAAAAACTACAATGACAACAAAAATAATAATGAAATTTGCAGAAGACTAGCATTCTGCGAATAACCTACTCTCAATTTTCAAGTTGTGTAGAAGGTGTAAAAAAATCAGGAATACTGTATATATTAAATTAAATTGTGACAAAAGTTTCGTGAATTAATGATAAGACAAATACTAGATTCAGGTCAGAATTTTGACAATTATTTATGAAAAAAGTGAATATCAAGCAAACATTAAATTTGATCGAACAATCAAAAACTAACGTCGAACAAATGAATGAGTAAAAAAAAAATCAATAATATTCATTTACCGCCGCCAACTTAAGAGAGCCAATCATAAACAATTGTTATAGGTCGGTTGAATTCTTCGAACGTTCCTGTTGATTTGTCCATGCATGCTACTTGAGAAATGCAATGGAACTATAGTGTCTCACTATACATCAGTGTAGCCAGATCCTGAGTAGAAATTTCTCCCACTTTGTGACCGTTTTCAATGCTTTTCGATGCTCCGTAATGGCAGAGAGTCAGAAAGTGGGGGTACTTTTTACTCAGGATCTGGCCACACTGCTATACATCAGTAGGATCTAGCCTCTAGGAGATATCACTCGTACAAGTGAAAATAATGCGCATCATATCAAAATTATGAACACAAAAATTGAATATACCACAGAGAATCTATATCATGGTCGTCGGCTAATCATGATTATAGAACAACATGAAACCATTCGTTTTTAATACAGAAAAGCCAGAAGTGATTTATTTATCACATCAACAGTGAGATGAAGAATGGATGAGTTTTCGCTTGACGATATATAATAACTAGTGTAGACTGTGGTCCGTAGTAAATGTTCATCCAGTAAATGTGTTGAATATCAGACGTTAATAACACAGTCGTATCATGGTTCTTTGGTTTTTCATTCTCATCAACATTTTGGAGATGTCATGGTCTGAGACTCGTTAGTATATTTTACAATTACTTCACTCCAATTTATGGAGTAAATCAGTTGAACAATCTGCCTTTATGAACTCGTTGAGATTAACATAGACATGTTTTTTCTAGAACATCAAGGGTATTGTGCGATTTATAGCGGTAGAATCTGTAAAAAATATCTTAGCGGCATTGGCAACGTGTGGTTCAATGATTCGCGCGACAACCCCGGCGGATGGTTAAATGAACAAATAACCATGGATTTGTGGGAAGAATTGATTTCGACGCTGAAAGAACCATGCCGTTCAGCTGCAGAGGTTGTCTATCTGTTTAAATACTGATTTTACAATTGATGTCTTAGAATGGTTAATTTTCATTGCAGAAAATGCTTTGTATGTATGCTTTTCCATTATGCAACAAATCAATGCCATTGCCATTATGTCATGAGGACTGCATGGCGGTTCGCCATGAATTCTGCTTCAATGACTGGGCTTTGATTGAAGACAATAAGCAACGAGACATATATTTAAGATCCCGTGGACACTTTAGGTTACCTGATTGTGATATTTTGCCAAAGTTAAACGATGGCGTGGGTTTGTGCTCTCACATTCATTTGACAGATATGAATCAAGATCTTGTTACGTGTAAGTACAGCGATATCTCTTCATCATATCCATAAGTTGTAATAGAAATGCGTGTGAACGTTTCTATTCATAATCACAGATGACTGCGTCCAAGATAATGGTCGATACTATTTGGGCACCATGAATAAAACTAAAACTGGTCTTGATTGTCAATCATGGAACAGTCAACATCCACATAGCCACAATAAACCGCCAAATGTCTTTCCACAAATACGTGATGGCGAAAATTACTGCCGCAATGCTGGTGGTGACGAAATAATGCCATGGTGTTTTACTATGGACCCATTAGTCCGATGGCAACATTGTGATATTCCAATATGTGGTTTGATATTCATCGTTATTCACTCATATACATTAACTCCAACAGCAATCAATTTTGACATTAACATAATTTATAGATAATTCAACGAATGGTACTAAATGGGAGATGGATACTAAGAATATCATGATGGAAACAGTTTTCACGCCCACGTCGACAATGATCCTCGCAGCTATCGGCGTTCTTGTTATCTTGGCTTCATTGTTGGCTATATTATTGAACCATAAACTGAAAAAGCCCCATGATGGTTACAATCCGACGCAAAATCCGGTAATGATCAACCTTCAATTTTTTGAATGGCGAATTGTGAATGCAACATCAAATTGAATTCATGCCTGAAATATCAAATTTGAAAAAAACACTGACGATTGAATTCATTCTTCTTGCTGCATCTTGAGATACAAAATAAACAGAATTAAAGTTTAACATCAAAGATTCTCATGATAATTAAATATCATACCAAAGATGATATGATAAATGCTTGAAAATAGTTTTTAAGGGAGTGACATGAATACAACGTTATTTAGACTCAACGTTTCGCAACTATTGGCCATTTTATATGAAGTATTCTCTCAATTTTTCCAGGATGTAAACATTGATCTTGATAAACTACCAAACAACGATGCGTATCACAAAACTGGCGCGCAATTGAATCCAAAGTTGGAAACACTCGAATTCCCACGTAACAACATCATCTATGTGCGTGATTTGGGACAAGGTGCATTTGGCCGAGTGTTCCAAGCAAAAGCACCAGGACTGATCCAAGGTGAAGAATTCACAAATGTGGCTGTAAAAATGCTCAAAGAAGAAGCTTCCGAGGATTTACTGGTAGATTTTGAAAGGGAAGCCTGTCTATTGGCCGAGTTTGATCATCCGAACATCGTTAAATTGCTCGGTGTGTGTGCACTTGGTCGTCCAATGTGTTTATTATTCGAGTATATGGGTCGTGGCGACTTGAATGAATTTTTACGCTCATGTTCTACGGACAATCATAAATATCTGAGCATGCATAACGATAGCAGTGTTATATGTGTCAATGATAATTCACGTTTGTCACATATGGACCTTTTAAATATTGCGCACCAAGTGGCATCTGGTATGGTTTATCTTTCTGATAGAAAATTCGTTCATCGTGATCTCGCAACAAGAAATTGCTTAATTAACGATCAAATGGTTGTGAAAATAGCAGACTTTGGTTTATCACAAAAAATATACCTTCAAGATTATTACAAAGGCGATGATCAAGATGCTATACCTGTGCGATGGATGCCATTAGAGAGTATTCTTTATAATAAATACACAATTGAATCCGATGTATGGGCCTTTGCTGTATGTTTGTGGGAAATATTCAGTTTTGCCCTTCAGCCATATTATGGCATGACACACGAAGAGGTGGTTAATCATATCAAAGATGGTAATGTACTCGAATGTCCGGATAATACGCCGATAGCAATTTATGATCTGATGAAAATCTGTTGGAATAGACGACCAAGTGACCGCCCATCGTTCAGAACTATCTATCAAACTTTAGATACGATTAAGCATCAACTTGAAGCCGAGAATAAGTCTGAGAGTATTGCGTTACGTATCCATGTTTAAGACTGGAACTTTTCCGTGATCAAAGGATTAGTGCATATGTTTCAACATACAAATGCATGTGTACGACAAATATTTTTAAGACTGAATAACGATATTATAACCGAATGGAAGATCCTCATTTTGTGCATACCGAGGTAAATTTATCTATGACAACTGAATGGCTGAATTTTCTATTCAAAGTATTATCTTCATTGTCTATAAAAGAACCTTTTACTTGTAATACTTTCGTCATGTTATCTAAAATAAAGAAGATTGATTTGTACTTTATTCATCATTTTGAATGCCAATTCGGGGACTAAAGTCGATTACATATACCTTCAACACTATGATCCAAAATCTTCGCGTCGGACAAGATCAACTCGTGACCAGGTAATCCAAAAACGAGAGAAATTTCACATACTTCTTCTAACGGGAACAAACAATTTATTACATACATGTAAACAACGTGTGCAAATGTTGACGCGGAAAATGAAGTTTTATACTCATAAACAAAATTAGGGAATACGGAAGAAAAATACTTTTTGATTCAACCAATTAGCTATATCAATTCCCCATTACTTAAACCAAGATACTTCATTTATATCCAGACGTGTTTAGAAATGAGAAGTTGAATGTATTTGCATCATTTGAATAATCTGTATTACGTGAACTCCATCCCTCATATATCGTGCAACATGAATAATCTGCCAACGGATAATCGAAGTCATACTGTACATTGTAATGAAAGATATAACTAATGTATAGATTTGATTCTCAAAAAATAATAATAACATTACTACCCGATAGTAAGTACAATGAGAAATACGAATTAACAAAGGTCTGTTTTCAAATACTGGGGATGCAATTACAAGATATCATCTTTGACGATTATATAATTTATATATATATTTGAGTATATAGACTAGTCACTTCTAGGCCAAATGACATTTAATAATAGATATATGTTTCAGTCACCAAATGATTCAGTAACTTCCACTTTAATACTATATAGTATTCACAACGCTTTCACTCGGTTTCTGCATCACTATTTTTCTCTCCAGCTCGTGAAAGCGCCATAGTAGGGACCGCCAAAATGTTGGCAGCGAAATCCATAAGAGATCAATCTCTCCATGATTTCAACTGTAGAGACACAATTTTGCACTCAAGTCATCACTATCGATAACATCATAAAAATTCCTATATTCTTTCTTTGCTCTCAAATAGGATTAAAAACCCAAATCACAAGATTATATACATATATATGAGAAGTTGATAATGAAAACCACATATGACTCAGAAAATTTCAAAAGCAATATGAAAAATGACGAAATAATGTGTGAGAAGCAAAGAGTAATGGTATTCGGGAACATAATTTTCGTAGATAATGAGGGATGCATTGCACTCTACGAATGTAATCATTATTCAGCTGCATTACTATGTCCAAATCTGACGTTATGAACTGAGTCAATTCTCTCTGACAACGAGAGACTGCATGTTATTCTGTGCCTTCATTCCACTTCGACTCTGCAGTTATTCGATCGAAGCAGTCCAGAAGAAATGTGTACTACGAAAATAGAAAAAATATGAAGCAATCTACGAATGAGTAGTATATGTTGCCTTAATGTACTTTCATAACAAACTGATATCGAATATCGGAATCAGATAGTGTGAAAATAATCAGATAAAAGTGAGCTTACATAAGGTGTAAAAACTTTGAGCCAGCGCGATGGACGATTATCGGTTCGTGTGTATTGGAAACAAAATGCCATCCCTTCTTCGTTAATTTCCCATCGTGTTATGTTCTTCCACATGAATTCAATTACCTGGGATTCAAGTGTCCCATCTTCTTTCGCTGCGTGGAGTTTAAAAGCTGACGCCCCAACTGCCGCTATCACATGACCATCTTTCCTTGAATCACATGGACAATGAGGAAAGACAATGTCACCATATCCGCTCAGCTCGCGGGCCAATTTGAGATATTCATGCTTTCGCGATGCGTCTTGAAGGGCTTTTAATTGATATAAACGTTCTCCAGCATTGATATGACCTCTATTAACTTCATCGACTGTTTGCCAGAATATCCACGTTAAAGCCTGCTCACTGAGAAGTCTAGAAATGTTGAAAAGCCATCTACGTATTGCCAAACATGTTGCGCTAGCTGTTGAATAATTTTGTATGTACAGCGTGTGTGGATGTTCATGTGGTTGCAATTTACGTTCAAAATTATATTCAACAATTTCAAAGAGATAAAAGTATTTGGCTGTATCGATGTCTAAACCGATTTTGCAGCACGTTGCTTCATAAACGTCTTTAGCTGAAGCTGCTTTTGCCACTGTCACAGTAACGACTTCTCGATCAGGCAATAAAATTTTCAAATCCACTGCCGGCCCTTGATCACCATCGTCGTCCAATCTATCTGTCAAGAATTCTTGCATCGCATCACTTTCAGCAATGACCCGAACCGCACAAACTTTCTCTAAATATTGTTCAAGACCACGACGTCGCGCATCCAATTGTTGTTCGCTTAATTGGAATGGCCATTTGCCTGGTAATTTTGGAAAATTGAAACCAACAAATTCTTTTTTCAATGCCATATGTAATGCTGCAAATTCCCGATATCGTCTTGAACATAGATGACGTCCTGCCATATAAACATTGAAAACAACATATCTTTCGTGCTTTCTTTCGCGTACATGATAATCCGGTACGCTGATCGGTAACGATCGTTTTTCACTATAATCAACCGACGCATAACTGAACAAATCAATATTTCAATCATTAAAAATTTATCTCTGTTTATTTTATCAAGTTTTCATTTGATTTCAATAAATAACGTCACATTTGTTTACCTCAAATCCTCACATGGCTCTAATCTTTCGGCTTCTTGAGGTGTGACAGAGATGACAGTCAATGTTAAAACATCACCACCAGATTTGATAAGATCAACAACTTGTTTATGAGTCGCACCCTCCACATTTATATTATTCCTATAAAAAGTATGACATTATTCAATTTCACCATATTGTTGCAAGATATATTCGATATTGTATATAAATCAATGTATATGTATTCAGTATACATATAAATGAAAAAATGGAGATGAAAAGCTATTAAAGACGTACACTTCCAGGATACGATCGCCCTTACGAACGCCGGCTTTTTCAGCTGCACCGTGTGGCAGTACAGCACTAACATGTTGCAGTGGCGCATATAGTTCACCGTTGATACTCCGCAATTGTCCACCTTCACTCACCTGCCCACGTACATTAAACCCAAATCCTGTTTCTGTTTTATATATTGTAACACAACGTGGTCCCTGACCCGTTGAATTTTGAGAATTAATGGAATGTTGCGGTACACGAGCATTATCAATCATTGTTGATCCAGAGTTGATACCACAGTCGTTATTTTGTGACGACAGCTTTACTTCTGGTGTACAATCCGCCATCTTTCGCACTCTCGTTGCATCCAATGCCCATTGATAATTTATTGTGTTATAATATTCTTCTACATTAATACATATGTAATTAGAGAGTGCGATTATCAATTCATGTATAAATAATCCCACATATGAACCGAAATATATCTTCTAATTACCGGCCTTGAATCATTATTATTCATAACGTATACATGCTCTACCATCACATTGCGCGTCCTGCGTAGATATAGTAGAGTTTAGTAATGTTGTTGGTATAGTTTCTTCGCCACTGATGTTGTTTGCACAGTACAGTCTCACTATCACTTTCATTGGTGCGGAATTTATTAGATCATATCAAATGGAATAGCTGACGATTAAAGACTACCACATCGTCATATCTAAAACTATTGCCATTCATATCAATCGTACTTGCAATATTCATCAGAATCATCTTTTTCAACTTATCACACTGGCATTTATTTCAAATTGCCTGTATTTATTAAAACTTCATCCATTGATTCATTGATTCCTTCTGTGGTAAAGTATTGAGATTTTTTACTAGCCCACACCACTGGTCACGGGTAACATGAGATACGTGCACAAGGTACTATTATTATTGATAAAAATTCGAGATCAGGAATCTTGTTAAATTTACTATCGGGTCCGCGTGTGGTGCATCGAACGCGCAAATCAAAAACAAGTTACTCTCTCATCTGTTATGTGTCGTTGTAATCGCAAAAAAGTCGGAAAATTGAAGGACGTATTATATAAGCAATTATATAGTAGTACAACATCCAGTTGATACAAAGTGCTTCTTTTTTTTTGGGCACATCGGCGGCACGACTCAGTGACTGATTGGCATGAATGCCAATTGCTACTTTCCTCGTCGACTGAAAAAATGTAAACATTGGATGGATACAAACAAGGGAAGCCATGTAAAAGAAATATAATAAACTATTCAGTTGTATTGTGAGACATGAAAATAAATTTTCGTAACAACAAAATGTTATGTTTTCTGTTGTATTTTTGAACAGCTCATACTTTCCTAATCTTTTTTATCGTAATTACGTAGTAAAACTTGGAGTATTTGATAGCATCTGAAATTTATTTATTTCAATTCATTTTGTATGTTATGTTCTAATCTGGGTATTCCTACCCCGTTAATAATTGAGATAATAAACAATAGTGGATGTGTTGAACGTAAATCCGTTCTGCCGGAATTGTACTTTGATAACGTCACGCTGCGGCTCGCTATGTTCATTTATTATGCTAGATTACTTGAAATAAAACGTATTTGATAAGGGTTAATTTCGACAACCAAGTGCCATATTTCCAAGGATTATCGGTGTGCATTGATAGTTTACTCACCTGCTGGATGCATATTCCTTCTGTTTTTTTTTTTCTTCAACTGATAGAATTTTGTACATCATAATCAAATTCGAATTTTTAGTCAAGTTATGTAGAGGAACAGTAACATCCGATTGGATGTCGCTACACAACCCATGATTATGATTGGTCCACTTAATAAATGGGTCTTGTGCTCTATAACTGAACTCAAATTCCAGATGGCCTGTGATAGCTTTCTCTCACCATTCCGGCATGTCGTTGGGAATAAAATTTCCATAACCTAAAATCATAACGAATATTAAAACTCGTAGATACTGTGAGATTGTACTTGGACAATCATGGATCGTCTTGAAATGGGATTTGTAGAAGAGTGTGAACCGTGGAGATTGGAAAGTCATTTTTTTCCAAACAAAGTTGGAGGGAAACCGGCATGGCTTGATTTGAAACATATTCCAACAGCTAAAAATTTGGAGTGCGAATATTGTCATGATCCCTGTATATTCCTTTGTCAAATCTATGCTCCATATGAGAACAATGCGAATGCATTTCATAGGACCATTTTCATATTCATTTGTAAGAATATTGATTGCTGTAAACCAAATATGAATGGTAACTTGCACGTAATCCGGTCGCAGCTGCCGAGAAAAAATGAATTTTATTCATTCGATCCACCCGTGGAGGATGAGAGTTACAAACCTGAAATATGTATGGTGATCATATGTATCATCTACTTCAAATTGTCATTACCTTTGTTATATGAAATCTTTTTATAGGTGCGAGGAATTTTGCAATATTTTGTAAAATTTGTTCATTATCAGCACCGAGCCACTGTGCCAGATGTAAATCCGTTAATTATTGCTGTCGTCAACACCAAATTTTCCATTGGAAGGATGAACATAAAGAACAATGTCAGGCTATTTCCAACAATGATAAATGTCTACCGACTGTAATTGCGAACTCAGCGCAAAGCAGATTATTTCCAGAATATGAATTAGTAATAGAAAGTGACACAATGTCTAGTGAGGACAATGATACATGCGATGTACAGAAAGAGGAAGAAGAGATAAAGAAATATGAAGAACTGGTGGAAAAGGGGGAGGCTGGCACATTTCAATTACGTGATGATGTGGATGAGGATTTATCCAAAATGAGTATGAGAGATGAGGATGAGGTATTCATAGAATTCCAAGGTGCTATTCGACAATATCCAGATCAAGTCTTAAGGTATGTAAAAAGAAAAAATAAATTGCACTTTGATAATCAAGGGAAAGTTACTTATTATTTGTTTAATGTAGGTATAATCGTGGTGGACAGCCGTTGTATATTTCTCATGAAAACCGAGCTACCGACATTCCAAAGTGTGAAAAATGCAAGGGGGAACGACAATTCGAGTTTCAGGTGAAATGATAGTATTAATAAAAATAATTTTAACTGAAGAATTCTATTCAGGCAATAATAATATTTCATTTTTGTTCATAATGTGATGATAGTTTTCATTGTCTGCTCTTGGCTTGTAGATCATGCCGCAATTACTAAATTATCTGAATGTCAACAATAGTGCTGACAGCCTCGACTGGGGAATATTGGCAATATTTACGTGTAAGAGCTCATGTGACATAACATCAGAATACCATCCTGAATATATTTGGAAACAAGACATTGTATAGTACAAAATAGATTTATATGTAATGAAAATAATTGATTTGTGACCGTTTTATGAATTAATATTGTTGGCTGATCTCTATGAGTAGTTTAGTCTGCGTCATAATCAATTGTAATGTATATGCAATCATCGCGGACACAAAGCGTGTCTTCCACCATCGATGGGTAATGTTGCACCAGTTATGAAACTTGCATCTTCACTAGCCAAAAATGCAATAGTCTTTGCAACTTCTTCAACATCACCTGGACGTCCAAGGGCATGCGTTGTTTTACTTCGCTCGAAGAAATTTTTCAACTCTTCTGGATTCATTCCACTTCTCTCATGTAAATTCGTAACGATGACTCCGGGATTGACAGCATTCACACGCACCTAGAATCAAATGTACGAACGATGAGCTGAATTTCAAATTTGTGATCTTTTGCCAGACAGAAAACGATTTCACCACTTGCCTGTTTTGGAGCCAATTCAATCGCTACACAACGTGTGAACTGATCAATAGCCGATTTACTCATGCAATAAGACAAAACTCCTGGGAAAGAGCGCAAGCCATTGACGCTAGACACATTCACGATATTTCCCTTCGAAGCAATTAGATGAGGCGCAGCAAGCATTGTCAGATGATATATAGATCGGACATTCAAGTTAAACACACTGCAAAAAAAAACACCATAATATTGAATATCGTTGAATAATTAATATTCACATGATAATGCAATATTATGACTCACCGATCAAATTGTTCCAAACTTGTATTCTCGATTCCACCACGTTCGATAGTACCAGCGTTATTTATCAATATATCTAATTTTCCATAGTGCTTTAAAGTTGCTTCTACAATATTTTTCGTATCCTCTTCATTTGTGAGCTCACCCGTTATTACAAATGGTTTGTTGCCTGTACATTTATCAGCGACGATTTGTAAACGTTCTAAATTGCGACCAGTTAAAGATAATGATGCGCCAAGTTTCGAGAAATGAATTGCAGTAGCAGCCCCAATTCCTGAACTTGCGCCAGTTATAAGGATAATTTTCCCCAAAAATGCCATAACTGAGATGGAGTATCGATAATCAGAAGCAAATGTTTTATTATTATTTCGGAGTTTTCGAATATGTTACTGAAATAGACGGATGTGGAATGAAAGCGACCATATGTGACAAAAAACAGCGAGAATAAGTCGTCTCGGTTATAGATAACACAACGATAACTTTCGCATAACTTGACCTCATATAAAGGTGTCTCCCCATCTGACTACAACTTTTTTCAGTCGTACGGAAGTATCACAAAATTATAAAGATGATCGAAAATAAGCTATAACCTCAAAATTATACATTCTCAATCCCCACTCAATTCAAATAACTACCAATATGTCAATTGTCATCACCCAAAGTTTTCTTATAATTATCTGGAGTAATTCACATACATAAATGAATGTACACATACATATTAACCATAAATATAAATATCTTCAATATGAACAGAAATATTAGTCCTCGCCGGCAGGTATAGCATCTTCTAATCTCTTTATAAACTTCACTCTTAATTCAGTTATATTGTCATTCTTCAATTGATCTTGCACAAACCAAGAAGTTATTTCCATTTGTACCATTTCACAAGCCCCACGAAGGACACCGGTGAGTATGTTGCAATATTTCAGATGCAAACAATTATCTGGTAGTTCGACAAATTCTGTCAACGGATTTGATTCAAAACACAATGAAAACTCATCACCAGCAGCACTCCAATTTGTTATTGTTGGGTTTATCCCGAGAAATAATTTGAATCCCGATTGAATTTTTTCTGCTGTATCACGAAAATCATAACATCTTCCTGAACCAGTTCGTGCCAAGAAATCTTCAATCAACCGTACACCCATATTGTAACCCATCCGTTCCAATTGTTTATTCACATCATCTACATTCTCATAATCCTTCAACAATTGTGCGACCAATGCTCCATAAGTTAATGTGAATAACTCTGAATTCTGCAACAAAATTTCATGAAAGAAATTGAATGTCATGAGAAATTTGATACATATTTTAATTATTGACGGTGACAATCACCACTTTTTTAGTATCGAGTCGTGTTCCTGGTCGTGACATAGCGATTCGGATGAATTGATGTGCCAATCCAAAACAAAGGTCTGGAGTGTATGTTTATAGCTGGCAAACTTTCGACAGTACAATGGTTGCATACTCCAATCCTTCACACGACAATAGTGTTCATACCGAAGTTATACAAAGGCAATAGACGGAGCACATGAAATCACCCAAGTCAATGACACTATACCTTTTGTGCGTTCTCCAACCTTGTTTGCAGCGCCGAAAGATCATAATACTAAATTTCGAAATTTTCTACATTACCGACAGTTCAACATCCGTGAGTACAGATTTGGAACGCAAAGATATTTGAGAGAAGTGTTGGAATTGACATAGAAATATTCAACAGAATACAAAAAAATTGAAGAACATACTCATGCAAACATAACATATCAAAACAAACATCCATGCCTTGATTCAAAACTAGCATTTAAAATGATTTATTTTATAGTCAAAGCTAAATATTAGTAGCATTTGAAACATTTGATAGCATTCAAAATAGATTCATTTCAAATTGTTTTGAATGCTAGAGTGTGTTCAGAAACGTTACCCGCGGGGGTGAGGGTAAGGTAACGTGAGGTAACGTCACGTGATCAGCTCTATCCAACTCGATTGTCACTATTTCTGAACGTGTTGGGTAACCGTTTCGCGCAATATTTAAAAAAGCGTTATAACCTTTACAACAGGGTGGTCATGTCAGTGCGGGAGTTCATAACCGTGTAATTTCGCATTATAAAATAGCATCTTTTCGTACCTTTACGACTGAAACTAGTTTCTTATCATTACATGACTAACTTCAAGACTTTCATGTATTTTTATTTAGAGGATTCTTTCTTCAGGTCGCAAAAGAAGCCACAAGTGGGCACGAGGGCACAAGCATAAAATGTAAATAAACGCCTAAAATCGTTTCTGCGCATGTCGGGTAATTCTTCACGGCTTTTCAGCGATAGAGATTGGGGATAAAACTTTCCGAGTTTCGGAACGGTCTCAGGTGATGTTAGAGTACGTTAGAGTTCCAGTTTCCGGTCTTTCTGAACGTGTTTGGACCCGCAACGTTTCTGAACGCACTCTTATAGAGAGATATTTGCGGGGTGGCTTCTCCAATCGTAGTGATCTGGCAAGTGGAAATCCGTGTGTGCCTAAATTGGATAGAATGGATTGGCGCATTCAAATAAAGAAGACTATAGTACGTGTTCTTATGATGCTGCATGAGACGAATTTGGATGGTCTATAATCTTAAAAAAAATGAATATAACACATATAAGTGCTGAAAATTGATATTCTTCTCGATCACTTTTAGATAAACCGATTTTTGAATATTACTTCGTAATTCGTATTAATTTCTGCCTCGTACTTTGAAAATTTATGACTATGGTGTTTGATGTATGAATGTATCTGAAGTCGAGCATTCTTATCTTTTTATTACAGCTTCAACGAACTTTTCACATGTTTACTTGAATTTACGTGATAGTTTTCACTTTCACATCGGGTATTTGGATGAAAAATCTATCGAAATAATAGCTGTCCGCAAACGAAGAAACTATGCAACTGGTTACTTTACGGTAAACTGATTGTGTAGATGACGCGTCAGAAATGTCTCCAGTTGTACTGTTCATATACACGCATTATACATTGTTATGGATGTTTGGCTATGCGATGGTAACTGCTGGTAACGACTAACGAGTGTACCCACCAGTGCTCACTGTATAATACAACCAGTTTTAATAGTCGGTGTGAGTTGATATGAGATGGTATGTGTGTATGTGAGGCTGAGTGTTAGCACTGCCGACAGAGCGTAACAGAGTGTAACATGGTCTGAGACGGTTTGTTATACTGTGAGAGTCGATCGTCCTCGTCACTGTGGCACAAGCGTTCAATCCCGTTTTTATTTTGTCTCCCAAAGTTTTTTTTTATACCAATCCCATCAACATTTCTGAACTATTGAATATTTGAATACTTATTATAACACAATAGCCAGTGATCTATTCTAAAAAAATATTTTTTTATTTTATTGTTGATTTTTCTGTGTGTGCCCGTCGGAATAATTAATTAAAATGATTCGAATTGGCTTCAATTCAATGACTGAGTGTTTGAATGACACAATAATGAATGGAATGTGAAGAACCAAATGAAGAGTTATGAAATCGACATAATTTTTAGTGTTGAATATCTCAGAATATAACTCGAAGAGGAAATGCCAAAACGCAATGGTCCTTCAGGGAGTAAATTATCGAGAGCAATCACGAGTATTCGGAATCAAAACACAATCCATCAACGGGTATATAAAACGGAGCGCGAGCGTGGGCGCGAAGATCAGGAATCGATGAGAGCTAATTGTTCAAATATGAAAATGGCGTTAAAGTTCTGATCGTTCGTGATTGTTAATTATTACATTTGATATGAAAACATGTGGTGGTTATGCTTGTGATATCGAAGTATTAATGTAAAGTATGCCGTTTATCATTCGTAAAATAGAGCCACATTATATTGGCCGTGGACATGTGCCACAAGACACGACATCGGTGGAAGTATGGCCCATTGGGGCTGAACTCGGGGCAATTACAAATGGCGCTCTAGCAACTACATTAAAACAATTGGCATCATTACTTGCCAAGGCTGAAGATATATTTCATGGGCTTACAACAGAATTAACTGACCTCGCAAATAGAGGTGGAATTTTACGAAACCGAATCGATCAACTTGACAATCATCTGACGTCCGTTGATCCAAGGAAAACGCCAGTTCGTAAGTGTTCAATTTTGGTTTCCACTCATTCCCCCAACGTTACATTCATTCTTCACTCATCAAATCTAATTTGCCAATAATAAAATCATTTGATGAGGTAGATAATGTCTACACAATTAGTTTTGCGTTCGTTCATTTGTTGCATGTACATGTTTGTGTATTCAGTTATTTGTGTATAAAAAATCCCTTCCACTTATGTTATTCACCATGGGCTAGTATACGACCTATAGTACACGGATTATATAGTGAGGTTGTGAGACACAGTAAAGATAAATTTTCTACAATATGGTGTGAGGCCCAGAAAAAAAAAGTCATTTCCTCTCATCGCGGTTCACTGAAATCGAAAACTCACAACTGAATGCATAGCATGTTCTTCATGCAGGGAATTATTCAGGAAAAAGATATAATGGGAATGAGATGGCATGAATCACAAGCAAGTAAACGAACAAAATTGAATAATCGTCATTGTTGAATAATTCTACTTATGCCATTATGTGCAACTCACTGCAATTACTAACGAAAAGCGACAAATCTTGTAATATTATGCAAGCAACGACGTAACACATCTCGTTTGTCTGTAGAAGAGTCAAAGCAGTTGCTCTTGAAAATATGAGTGCCATAGGACATTGAAATGCCGAAACTATTTTAGGTGAACCAGAATTAAACTCACGTTCGTCTCACATCTTGCACGAGCGAACGCATTCATGATTAAAACGTGATCTATAATTGAATTTCCAGATGTAGACAAAATTTACAATATTAATAACTGTTTATTGTTCTTCTTATTTCCATAATAACATCGCAGCTGGTCATATTTTTCTTAATTCATTGGAAAATTGAAATTCTAGTCAAATTAATCCGTCTTCATTGTGTATCGGCCTCGATTAACACGAACGCAAATTTTGATTTTCATTCGACCCCTCGTTTATTATTTTTTTTTTTTTCGTTGGCTAACAGATGTTGAGTTTGGTCATGCCTTGTCGACTTGTGTGTGCGGTCTGTCAAACCGGCTTCAATCAATAGGCTTGAATTGTCGATGAATATATTCGAGTATAATGAAACCTTTTTTCATTCTTCCTGAAACTCCATGATGAGTATCGGATTGATGGGGTCCCACGATAATGTATAGAAACTCTCGCCATTCAATAAATATAATTTTGTGCGAATTTTTTCATGTTTTTTTTCTATCGAGAAATTACCTCTTAAAACAAGTCACACTATGCAAGACAGGGTATATATTTACATATATATATATATATATTATGTGAAATGATTAATCAAGTTATTTTCAATAAGTACTGAATGGATGAAATTGAGCAAATAAGGGAAGAATTGCGTGCACATAAAACAGCTTCCAGTTCATCGTCCGGCCAATGCTATATGCAATGGCCACTACTACCACCATCAGTGACTATCAATCTTGTTGAAAAGTTGTGAAAAACCGACCGAGTGGGTTATATGCATCTATAGTGAGCCGACTGCGTAGTCACCAGTCGTCTCGTTACTCCTTATATTGTTCGAATCATATACCAACAGAGATACAACAACACATGGCGATAGGAGATTGCAAGACCGAAGGTTCTGGCTCGAGTACATGGCATGAAAAAATGATTTTTTTTCTTCCGTCGATTGACAATCGCATATATATATATATATATATATATATATATATATATATATATATTCATACAGACTGAATGCACATAGATACCAATATAAGTAGCGGATTCGAAACATCTCAATTCACTTAAATGAATCTGGAGAATCAAAATAATTCCATAATAGATATTGTTGGTTCAGCTCAATTATCTATATAAGTATGAATTCATAAAGATCGGAAGCTATGAATGTGTTGGAATAACCGTGGGGGTTCTGTTTGGCTCTACACCCCTATAAATACTCGACGCTGTATTGCAGGCGCCAAGAAATTCGTAGACACATAGGAAAAACATGGGCGTCATCCCAAACCCTAACTCTGGAGCTTTATGGTTATGTTCAGGATTTCATTCTCTTATCCTTCCGGAACTTAAAATTGGCTCAGAGGCAACATGAATTCCCTAACAGATATGCAGTCGGTTTACTGTTCATAGCGCCATAATAGATATGTCCGAGCCAGACGCAATATGTTCCATGTATAACTGATTCAATATTTGAGAAAAACGTCTAACCACCGACATAGATGGATGTATGTTGTCAAATGAGTATGGGAAATAATATGGAAGCCCCGAAAAGTGAACAAAGCGCGCGGCTATCTAATGTCGTCGGAGCCAATGAATCTTGGGTGCTTCCTAGTGCGCACCCAACTTCCTTGAAAGCTAACACTCCTACGGGGGAGAAAAAACTTAATACCAATATTCAATTACCTCCTTAATAAATGATGATATTCCGCTCTACCAAACATCAACTAATCAATTATTATTTTGAAAATGATGTTCACAGCCGAGTCGGATATATGTAGTTTTGCTGCAAGAAGGAAACATTACAAGGCAACACAAGAACCAACGACCGGTCTATTTGTATCAGTCACACGGCCCAAAGCTTTGAGAGAGTTGTACGAAGCAGCAGCAGTAATTGCAATACGAAATTTGGATAGTTTACGACGTGAAAGAGATGGGAGTGCATTGGACATGTACATGTGTACCCCGGTTCTTGGAAAAAGACGACGACGCGATCAGAGTTTGGATATCGAATCTAGAATTGTAAGTTGTGACTATTATTTAGCATTCAGGGAATCTTTTCATTCTATGATCCAAATTGGAATAAACCAAAATGAAATGTTCGGGCGGCGGGCCCATACATGATATGGCAACGTTGGAATTCCTCCCACTACAAGTCGTAGGGATTCTCTTTGAGTATCTCGTGACTGCCCGTAACACATACTACAACGTGTTTTAACATGCACGTAGAGAATATGAATGTGTTAATTCACTTAACGGGTGGCTTATTAAATAAGAATTATGTCTTTTCAGCTAATAATGATTATTCATTTTCTTTTGTTTCTCCATTTGAATAGCCTGCTATTCTGGATGATTTGAGAAAATGGACATCGGACGAAGCACTTGGAGATATCACTGTGTCACCAGACTGTATGTTACGAATATTACAGGAAGATGATGATGATGCTGTCGACCATAAATTGCCAAGTCCAGAAGAGAGGGTCCAGGCCATCGCTTTAAAGTCAGTTTTATATAAATATAAATATATTTACATGTTGTTCGATGAGTCAAGAAATACTCTCAATATTCATGATCCTTCGAACAAGATGAATTAGTATAGGGGAGAAATTGAAAAATTATGAATAACCGAGAACACAAAAAATGTTCAATATATTCATCTATTATTTGTATACGATAGATTCCCGGCGGAGATTGTTGCGGTGGATGTGAGCGGCCGCGGATTTGCTAGAATGTCAATGCGACGGAAATCGTTATTAGGAAATCAAACAAATCAAACCAGTGAAAATCACAACGAAGAAGGCGCAGTAAAACGACGTTCACGTTTACGTAGACCGCGAGGAAGTCGTCGGAATACGATAGCTGGTACGGATAGCAAAGAGATAAAACGGGCAATCAACACCGAAATCAACTCAACAATAAATGGTGATGAGAATCTTGACGATGTGCCAAACGACGAGGGTACAGTTCCAAAATTGTCTGGCAGAGCTTATTTGTCTACTAGCATTGATATATTAGATAGAAAAAATGATGGCGCATTAGATGTAAAGTGGAATTTCGACGCATTAAAAGCGTGGGGTCGATCGCGACTCAAACGCATTAGTTCAAAGACAGAAGTGACAAATCGTTCGAATGACAGAGCTAATTGCAAACAATACACTCACAACAGCTGTGTCACTACCAATGAACAAGGAATGAAATTGAAGCTTGAACCAAGTCATGGAAATAAGAAAAATCGATCGACCGAACGTAAGCCAAGTTTGTCAAGTTTGAGCGGTAAAAGTGCTGGTTCCAGTACCATACTATCGACAAATACGGCTGAGAATCAACAAACCGATTGTAATGGTGTTGTATTGCGTGAAAGCGCGGCCCAAAAACGTGAGAGACGGAAAGGTAATAATAATCGTGAAGATCCGCTGCATTCCAGTTCGGGCAATTGGAGCGCATCATCTGAAAGCGGCCGGGCAAGTGTTGGCAGTGAAATAACCATTTCAACAACTCATCCAGCAAGGTATCTATATAGAGGCGAAACCAAGGATGTTTGTAAATTATTAAACAAGTTCTCGATCAATGGTTATCGACAACCCTGACTGTCACTTTTATTTTCCAATTAGAATAACGCTTTCTATTTTAAACAGATCTACGTCAACAACATCTACTGGTACATGTTCAACAAGAATGTCACAAGGCTATGTGAAGAGGTTCCGCTGTAGAGATGCTTCAACGTCGTCGTCGGTAACGTCTGAAGGTACATTGACACCGGATATTATCCATGACATTGGAACGATTCCATTTTCGGACGAAATTGAAACAGAAGGTGAAACGTGTTCGGTTTATTCTTGTGACACTGAAGGATATTACACATCATTTCATATGGATTCTGGCTTGAAAACCTTGCGTGAAGAAGAATTGGTAGCATCGTGCGTGCAACAAAATCTATTAGTGAAATCCAATGATAATGCTGGACATATTTTGGAAAATGAATACGAATTATTTGGACGTGGATCAACATCGACAACGACAAGTTCAGCTGGTACTGTTTGTACGGCTCTGATGGCTCCACAGCCGCCTGAGAGGAAATCAAGTCTTACAGTGGTGGCAATGGTATGTATCTTTTTCTGGGACCTGTATTTCCGACGTGAATTCTTTGAGAATGATATCAAACGAAAATTTTTCCCAACTAATAGGTCCACGGACAAAATAAAAGTGGTGGTGAGTCACCAGACAGTGGACATAATACATCATCATCGCCTGTAGAATCAACATCAAGTCCGGCATGCTGTACGGCAAGATCCTGTTCAGAATTGGAATATTCAGAGTCAAGCGATCTTGAAGGTTGCGATAGAATTGAACGGATACGTTCGAAGACCGCAATCAGCACCAGTCGAATTCCATCTATGTGTGTAATTACACCGCCGGGCTCCGATGACGAACAGCAACGCCAACAACAAGAGTCGTCAGGTTCTGTTTTGATGTTCGCCACTGTTGGCACGTCCCAAATGGAAGTTATAAATGGTGAAAATGAAAATTTGTATGCGACGGTGCGAAGGGTTGATCCAAAATCGAAACCAGTGATTGAAAATATTACTGAATCATCATTTGGCAAATTTGATCAGATGAATGTTACAAATAATGTCAAGGTGAAATCATTCAGCGGTGTATTAGAAAAGTTACGGGGTGTGTTGCCGATCGCGGGTGCGAAAAATGCAACCAAAAATGTTGACTCTGGCGACTATGTAACTATAGCTGACGTGAGAAACAATAATGACAAATGTCATGGTGATAATGCCAATCTGAATACGTATGCTAATACACATTCGATCACTCAAAATGATCAACGTGAATCTGAATATATTAGTTTGAATGATCTGCCAATAAAATCAGATTCATCACTAGATCGGAAGCGCCATGGCGCACGAGTAACACTGGACTCCGAAGGTAAAGTCATTTATGCATCAGACAGTCTCAAAAGGCGAAGGGGTGCACATACAACATTCAATCCAGGTTGGAAATATTTTTGATATTCAATTCATTGTCATTAGATAACATATCATTGCTTAAGTTGTGTTATCGCCCGAATACAAGTAATACAACACCCTGATTTATGTATTTCTGATTAAATAAATATTTTTCGGATTCTATTACAAAATGGAATGTCGAATCTCGCCAACGATTCGATCACAAAACATTGAAATCTACGTTACCGCCAGATACGAGTTGCACCGCATTCAAAGGTCATCTTCTGCCATACAACTTAAGCAATGACTCATCTCTAGGCATGATAGCCATGGAAAAATATGTTTATGGCATAATTTATCGCTAAAAGCCGATTCGAGTACTCATTATTATTTCGTATTGTACTTCTGATTGATAAAAATGGATAATATCAATTTGATGTTTTAAAAATTTCGTTATTTTCAGGACCATTTGTGAAAGATACATTATCATCACCATCAATGCTGACACGTTCACCAACGCGTCATCGTCCTGTAACTAAGAACCAAATAACATCATCACAAATGAATGAAATTGAGAACATTATTAGCACTAGTGCTAACAAGCCAGTCGTTATCCGTGCTACTAAAAGTATTCAAGAACCGGTTGGTGAACGAGGGGAGCGAGAACAGCGGCAAATGCGAGGCGCATACGTCAACATTCAGAGCGAGGAAGGTAAGAAGATGATGGATCCATGCACCGAACGCTATGTAACTGACGATTGCACCAACAGCACCGATAAAGAAAGCACAAAGAAAAACATACCATTAACCATCAACGATACAATACACTGTGTCACGTCATCATCATTGTCAATAGTTTGCAATATTAATAATCATAGTAACGATTCCGACCAGACACATCCAAATTCCATGTTAACTAATTCTAATAAGCGCGAATATTATCCCGAGAATATTTTCATGAGGGGTAATACACCGAAACTATCACAAAAAGTTTTTACTACTGCAGCCGATGATAATATGCAACTGATAAATAGTCGGAAAATTAAACGCAGTGAAAGTTATCGTAAGGCAAACAGTCCATTTATGTTTATGAGGAAAGTCTCAGAAAATTTTATGGAGAAGTCAGATAGTCGAATATCGAGAACAGCATCCGAAGAATTGCGCGATGATTTGTTTAAAGAAAGAATCAATTATCCTGAAAGTGTGTCGAGTGCATCAGTGTCGAATAGTATAAACAGTAATCATGTTGCCATATGTCATACGAATAATACTTGTTCATCAGAATCACATACCCAGGAAAAGCAGTTAGCTCGTGTGCTTAAATATTCAAGTAGTGACACAGAGATATGGTAGAATAAACTAGGATAGTAGAATGCATTTACATTATCCACTCATCAAAACACAGAATCATAAAATGGAAAAAAAGTATTATTATCAATTCATATATATATTTCATCGAACTCCGTGACATTGCATGCGATAGCTGATCGCAATAATCGTTTGTGTTGCATCAGTCAGCATTGTTTATACTCAATAAAAATGTGTGCCTGTGTATGCCAAGGGGGGTCTACATCCGAAGCAATAACATTTATCATCCTACTGTGAAACTGCATCGAATCGTGCAGTCTTCATACATTTGAATCTATATTGAAAATTATGGAAAAACCACAATCCTGTTAAATTTTGATTAATTGTATTTCGTTGATTGGGGAAAATTCAATTCAGCAAACCGATACGAAAGTTGACATTAAAAATGCTTGCTAGACATTCACTATTTATAGCAACTTGGCGATCTCGTAAGTCAAATAGTTTTGTATTTCATTCTTGTCGGCTCACATTTTTTTGAGGTATCAAGTCACCGTATCATTTTCACTATCACTGTCATTCAATATCTCGATGTCCTCCTTGAATATACAATTGAGTTCTTATTAGGGTCATGCATGTCCAATTGTATATGATACATAATGAAGTAGCACGTGTATAATTCAAATTTAGCATGAATAATAAGTTTGCAATGATTAATTCTGTATTTAAGAATTATATTGAGGAATTGACTTCCTAATTTTTTCCGCATATTAAGAATACATGAAAGTTCCGACACCTATGTCCACCTAATTATCATTTTTCGAAATAATTGAGCGTGTATAAATTGTATAGATTGCTTGAAACTAATATATCAGTGCATTTTCATAGCTTGGGATAGAATACAATAGAATAAATACTTATGTATAGATAGGTGGATTAATTGTGTCCATTGTGTGGATATTTTTGTGAGTGCGCGTATGTACAAATGACTAGGAAACATTCTTCTTATAGTATAGGAGCATAATTCAACAGTTGAATATTTTTTTATGTTTAGTCATCATCATCATATTTACATGATTTATGTAATTCATTCTCCACGTTATATATATCATATTTTTGTATGTTTGACGAATAATAATAACGAACCTAGAACACGCAAGCAGTAGCACACATTATTGTGTGTACATGCGATTTTTGTATCCGAACAAAGAATGTTTTAGCAGTATTGCCCCTTCTATGTTTCGTTATTGAGTTATTTACTGCCTGCATTACTAATAATACTTTTTCATCAAATACACACAATTTTTCCCCGCATATTTTGTATATTTTGCATTGTCTTACTCACGTATAAAAATTCATTTGTTATTTTTCTTCATTGCTTGTTATTCATCACTAGTTATCGATTGATGTTTATGAATATGTTAATTGCTATTTTTTTTCTTCATAACAATATTAGCACATGCATTTTAAGTTTGAGGAAACGCATTTGATTTTTTATTTTGCTGTTAATACATGGTTGATTGTTTATTAAACTTATCGTCGGTATTTGCACATACCCATATATATTTTGATGTACATTCATGCAACTTCATTCAGTATTCTCATACGAAAATGCACCTTATTATTTTATTACTGGAGATATTGGTGAGTATTGTGAAATATCATACATTTTTATTTGCTACATATTCTCATCACCAGCATTTTGTGCGTGTGTGTGTGTGTGTGTGTGTGTGTGTAATGTTTTGAGAATAAATTAATTGGAAACATCTGCTTCGAAGTTATCAATATTTTGTTTTCTCATTTGTTGCAGATAATATATTGACACCAATTACATCTGAATCAATGTCAGTACATGCCCCAGTTACAGAGACATATTATCACGTTGGTGAGCATCACAATGCAGAGCAGAAATATTTTGGAAGAGCAATAACAGACAAATCACATCAATACCATACAATGCCCAATTCAAAAACAGGACTTGAAATTATCGACGTAAAAACACCATTAAGAAGTGTTACACCAGACATAACGCAAGGATTTGCGGTTACCCGACAAAATGATCGTTCTCATCTGGCAACCCAACGGTCCACACAGATAAAAATGACAGCAAAACATTATGATAAAGATCGTAAATTTGCCAATAATCGGAAAAATATGTATGATGAAAATCATCAAGTAATTTTCAGTCCAACTGAGTTACGGAATCGGTATGTATTCATACGAACCAAAACGCCCATGTGACATGGAAGAAACAAACAAAAAATCACAGTACTACTGAATTATTTTATATTGTTTGTTTCAGTCATCTTGCATCTATGAGTGTTAATGCTGTTGGCTATAAATTTTTTGCATCCTCACCAACCAAGTTCCCAAATGAGAAATGGAATGAAGTGAATGGTCTGATGAAAAATTCACCAACATTATCACCGATTGTCACATCACAAGAATTATGTGGTAATTTCAGTAACAAAGAAAACAATGGCGATCGCACACTCTCAGAAAATGATTTAGACAAAATTATAACGACAAATAATGTTTTCTCAACGCCACCCAAGAGCACAATGTCAAATGAAGAGTTGTTTTCAGCTATCTATAAATCAAAAAGAAAATTGAATATCAAGAATAGAATAGAAGTAGGGTCACTTGATGCTGAAAATACAACGATGTCACATTCTAATGTCTATTTGGATCACGTGGGCTCACGCCACAGTTGGAGTCCGGAATCCCCAAATGTTATGTCAGATGTAAGTATATACAAACGCCAATATTGAAATGCAATATCGCGGAGAGAATCATACTCATTCTATTCATTTTTTGACATCTTCAAATTATTCAAGGTCACGCTCAAAAATGTAACGAGTAATTTAACGACAGCACGTCGTGATTTTAAACGATTACTCCTTCAACAAAGCGCGAAAAATGGACCAAATCGTTTGTCCGCCGCAGAGCAATTGAAATTGTCACGTCAACAGCAATATTCACGTCGTAATCAATTGCCAATGACTACATCAATACAGCAACATAGTTCGCCATTAAGAGCGCTTAGTCCACGTGCGGCTTGGAAATTTCAAACGCCCAGAAGTGATGTATTATCATCAACGATTATTGAAGATACCGTAGCAGAAGAAAAAGCTATGAAACCTCTGCAACAATATCCAATACACAACGCAAGTACGAAAACCAGAGTTACTGCTAAAAGACAATTGGATCTCTCTGGAATTATGGCACATGGTCACAAAAAAATATTGAATAGAATCGATGCTGTTTCACATGATGATCGCGACCATAGACTTCTTAGTTGCAATCGACAATTGTGCACAAATTACCCGATTGCAGCTTCATTGACACATGCTAATTGTGATCAATATAACATTCGTGCACGCTCAGAATCTCCAAGTCAAACGCCAATCCCAAGCATGAATAGAATGGTATCCCGTAGTCCTAGTGCACCGGCATTAGAGACTGCGCTATAAATTTTCTTGTCATATAAACGTGCCTACAAGTTTTTATAGCATTAGAAATTCTATCAATAACGCTATGCATATAAGTATATTGATAATAATAGAGAGAGAGAGTAGAAAATTTTCAATTAATCTCACGATAAAGTGCCTGGATAGACGAGATTGATTTCACATTGCATATGTCTTAATTTAATAATTTATTTTCTACCAATTATATAATTGAAATACCAAAATATCGTAATGATGGCGTTGCATCAAATTTCATTTCTGCACTATTTAAGTCTTCTGCTTTAATGTGCAGTAGAGAATCAATCATTCCCTGGTTTATTGTACCATCGCGAAATAAGCTTGTGGGAATGGCCTATTACTCGTAAGAGTTGATAAACATTTTTTTTATCGTACAGTACCGAAAAAATTCCGTTCTACACCGGGATCTACATGATCATACCTTGATCTGGATGCAGGTATAGATATATCTGTGAATGAACATGGGACAATAATAATAATAAAACTCCAAAGGTATACATTTTATGCATGTTGGTCCTTCTAACGTATATATTCGAACATATTTATATATTTTCATTATTAATTATTATTATGAAATGCGATTGTATACATAAATTTAACAATAAAAAAAATTTTTTATATTTTTCGTATATATGAAAGATGGAAATATCCAATATTTTATATATTATCTTGAATATTATGAATTGATAATTACATTGAAGTGCGTCACGAAATTTTAGGTATCATCGGCAATGAGATCATCACATCTACAACATTCACAAAATTCGGTTGATTTAAGATTTTTTTTCCCATGGTCTAGTTCAATATTGTTCTTTAATCGTTCACTTGTCGATAAAATGTGATTGAGTTGAGTGTGAATACGATTTTCACGGTCCTCGAGGGCATCTATACCATTTTTCAAATAAATTTCTTGTTGAATAAGTCGTCTTAGTTTAGAGAGACAGTTTAAATCATCACGATCTAGCAACTGTAAGTTATTTAGATTTGTCTCTTGTGTTGGATGGCCCTCAATTGCCTTGAGTCTGTCATTCAATTCGTTATTGATAACTTGCAGGGATTCGAGCATCATTTCCGATTCTTCAAGTTTCATGTCAGCTTCTATTATCTTTTCCTACATTTTCAAGTCAAATTAACAGCTGAATTTTTCAACAAATTCCACTTTACGATTAACATTATGATCAAATCACTATCATATTTCATACATGTAGTTTGGTTGTTTCTGCATTCAAAGTACCAACACGATTTTTCGTGTCCTCAATCATTTTTTCAACAGGATCTGAGCTTAAATCTGGTAGCAACTCTTTGACAATATCTTTCATTCGATCAACAACTATACCGCCGTCTTTATTGCCAGACATCCAAATATTATACGCCATTAACAATGGCACTGTTTTTTCCATTGCCGATATTTTTTCCTTCAAATGTTGCCGACGAGTAATTAAGCTTCCATGACGCCTCTCAATGGCATCAAGTGTAGCCTCGCATTTCAAATTCTTCACATTAATAATCCCTTTTCCAATGGTCCTGCCTTTCTGAATTTCATTCGTTGATAATGAACAACCTAAAAGTGATGACGAATGATATATATGCTAACTATTTAAAATTACAAACATATCACATATGATTCTCGAAAATTATCAACATACATTTGCAAGAGAGCATATCTTGCAACACAGCGTTCGCATTGGTATTTTCTAGAAATTTCAAAAATGTCTTGGTTCATTAATCTAATTATTACTAATGAAAAAATCAAAAATACTGCGCACTTCCATTTTTGCCAAACGCCATTGCATTTTCCAGTTGTTTCATCCGCTATCTCGTATATGGTTCTTCAGTATATGTGTGAAATGAAGAAGATTTACTACTGTAATCTAATTTATTAATCTAGATTTCATGACGGATAAAATTTTGGCATATTATGAATGGAGTAAAAATTTGTTCAAGCTGAAATATCATTCTGTATATGAATGTGATACAAACAATTGAATTATACCAGCATCAACAAGCTATGACATGTTCACATATTCTATACAATGAATTAATTCAGCGAAAGTTTAACGGAATTCTGAAAAATATGTGTTTTGGCCGCCATTGAATATAATAACGTGATTTTCATATTAAGAAATTATTACACAGCAAAACAACTCAATCAATATGACCATTAATCTCAGTTGAATGAAACGAATAGTAGTTGTAATAAATGAAATTGAACTTGATAATTATTATTTTCATTATCAATATCGTAGACTTCGTTTCATAAATACCTTTTCCACATTTCAAATCATCTAACTCCAACATATAATTATTGAAAAATACCGTTGATAAAAAAGAATGCCTAATTATTGGTTAAATCGAAAATGTAAATTGAAAAAAATCCTCTAAGAACGCAACATTTAGAACGGAACGTCCAAAATCGAAAATGCGATGACCTGAACAGAATCTTCGTGAAAAATTATCCGCGAGGAACGTAAAATTTCTTGGTACAGGTCTTGCTTCATTCTGCGTAATTTCTTCACGAACAATACTAATTTTTTCTTCAGCTAATAGTTCAGTGCATCCTGTCGCAATGATAAGGGCACGACGAAAGTCTCCTGACCCCTACAACTTGTATAATTATGGTATTTTTGAATGAATATAAGTTCTATATGATCGTTATGAAAGTATGTTGGAATTGTCAAGTTTTTGTTCATCTCACTGAATATATATATGCTCATAGTAATGATTAACAATATATATTAAGGAGACGATTGTTCAGTCGAGGGAGCGTCTATTGAGAAGTTTTTTTACACAATACGTGTGATCGGTCGTTGTTATTGAATAATGAGATTTAGCTCAATGTAAAGGCGATTGTTGGCTTATTCACATATTGAGTGAACATTCGAGACCGACCGATTTCACCACTGCCCTGTATTACCATAGTGAAATGTTATAGTAATCGGGTTTTTCTGATGAAACCTTGTAGTGGGTGTGGAAATGTTGGTGATTATAGGTCGAGATTTATGAATATGGAATGTAATTCCAGTACATAAAATAACTGGCTACATTGGAATAGTTTCTATTAGATGGCTTGACGATTAAATTACAATCAAAGAGACAAAGCACGTTCTGAAGAAGAGTTTTCAGTGATGCGTGCGGCGTCGACATCTATGATGCATCATCGAAGGCAACTCCGCAATATCCAGCAAAATTATTTAGCGGGGGTGCGTACAATGTTGAGTGAGGAACGAAGCACATACGGACTGCTATGGGCCTCGAGTTCCCTTCTCATTTCACAGAGAAACAGATGATGGAGGACAAAAAAACAGAAATCAGTTGATAGTTTAGAGTGTTTAGGAATAAAATAAGAACGAGTGAGCAACAATTGAAGACGATAAAAAGTTCGCGAGTATGAAGAATAGAGATTTATGTATATTCGCAATGATTTTTGCATTGATACTCACTCTGTCGTTGACCGTAACATAACAAGTAAATAAAAAAAGAAAAGTCACGACTGTGTCAGATACGACTGTGTGAGGAGCGTGAAGAGGGAACAGATTGGGGAACGCTACGGCGTCTCCGCGTTTTCATACATACGTACACAGTGTAGTATATGGTAGTATACAGACACTGACTACACTACACGAGACAACCGGCATAAGCTCATGCCAGCTCATACAACCTCTTAGCGGAATCGTGTTGAGTTGCGTTCAGTGATTCAGTCCGCGTTCAGTCCGCGTTCAGTCGCGTTTAGTCGCGTTGAGTTGCGTTCAGTCGTTTTCAACGCGAGTTGTAGTTTGTACGGATGTATTCCAATGATTGTGAGCTCTGAGTAACTGTGAGAGAGAGTGTGTGCAAAAGCGAGCGTTCGATGCGTCACATCCAGTTGTATCATTCACCTTAGTGATTTATTCCAGTCAATTAATCGATCGAAAGTGTATATAATGTTATAATAGATATCAGTGATGATCAAAGCGTGTGATATAAAATTGGATATGAGCACGACATGTCGTAGTAGATACGGGGTCGCATCGTCGATGCGATTACCATCGGACAACATCTTTAATAATTCATGATGTTCCATGGAATTTTTCGTTTTACATCTATTTAGTTCATGTGTTTCAACAAATATTCCAGAATAGTGTGAAAAAAACTTTTTTTTACTTCAATAATAGCAATTATTCTCACGCATATACGTATTTTTTTAATTTTTTAGTGTGTGCGTTAGTAGTTGTGAGTTAGGTTATTACTTCGATATATTGTCTATTGAACGAGAGAAGAACTTTGAATAAAATGGTTAATAATAACAGATTAATGATTCATAAAGGACAGTGGTGGAGTTGGGCGAGGCCCGCAAGGACCCTTGCATTGTTAGCGTTACTCTGTGGAACTCTCGGTGAGTGTGCTGTGTCTATTCTTCAGGTGTCGACTTATCGAGTTAGTGTGCATATGTATATGTGCTCATATGTGTATGTGTGTCTCCATATCATTATGGGGATACATACATGCAGTGAGAAAGTAGATAGATGCATGGACGGTCGAATGACACTATATATCGACTTGTATATGTATTGTATTCACAATCCCAGTTTTATTCATTATGAATTTTACTTTATATTAGATTCAAGCGTCCCCCACAAAAATACCGGCTTTATCTCTTCGTATTTTGATAATGCATTCTTTCATTTTCATATTTGAGGGAATCCAATTGGATATGATATTGTATATGATTAAATACGTTTATAATCTTGTGAGAAATACGCTTGTCTAAATATAACTGTTCATTGAATGAACAGGAAATTGATACAAGTTGACTCATAATTTGTGTGTACAAAGAATATGTGTGATTCATCTGATGAATCTTTGACTTGAATGTGGTCAGCTTGAGTTAGCCAACAAGGATAGCTTGATATACACAATGCCACTATTAAATACTTTATCAAACTTATTAGAATTTTTTCTTCTTTTCTTCTTCAATAGAGAAAGTGTATATCAATTAGTCAATCTGATTGATCGAAAATTTCAGAATTTCTATTATTTTTCCATAGTCAGAAAAGAAATTATAATCTCACATTACGGCCCTGGTTGGATTGGAAGTGTGTAACGAGAATACCTAGCTGCTTCTCAGCGACGTTGCCGGTTCGTGAACCCAATTCAATGTCACTACCCCTTGATTTCACTACGCTAAATCCAGAAAATGTCGCAAAACCATTATAAATAATGGTCACAATATTTTTGTGAGAATTAATTCCGATTGATGATGTTTCAACAAATTGGTGTGTTATTAAATCCATAAGGAAACATAAATTTCATTAATCCATCCGCTGGTATTATAAATTACTCGACAATTTGAATCAGATATATTTCCGGAATTCCCATACGTCGGTTATTCATGTCTGATGACGCGTAGAAGGACGAACATGAGAATGACATGCAGCACCAAATTATTATGACGTCATACATTCCTTTCCTCTCCGTCATGCGAATTCCACTCATACATGCATTACAAACGGAATATGCACATAACTAATCGCGCACATCTCTGTTGAATTTTCAATATTATACCCTAATATCTGTAAATGTATTCAATATTATGAATTACAGGCGAGGGAAGTGAACTAAGATATTCCAGACATTCAGGATCATCATCACAATATTTAGATGTTGATGAGTCAACGGTAATTACTCGATCTTATACAACATACATGAGCATATAAATTGATCATGATAGGAAATATTGGACCCTAATCTTATTCTATACTTTTGATAACAGGATTACAACCACAAACCAGTATTCGAGGATTGCGCTTCGTATAAACCTGTAATTGACGAAGAGGAGCCTATCGGTACTAAAGTCATCCAAGTTCATGCCGCAGATCCAGATCCAAAAGATAATGGAGGTAAAATAACGATAATCAATTTGTCTGATCTAACCAATAACAAATGAGTTTCATCAATATATCAATTCTCCATCTTTTCGAGCATAAAACGAATAATTGTTGTTTTTTTGTTTTTTTCATTTAGGGACGATCCTATATAAATTCCTCACAGCACCTGGTGAAAAACTTAAATTTGAAATAAACAACGCTACGGGTGTGATTAAAACAATAACAATATTGGATAGAGATGAACCGGTACGAGAAAAAGAGGAATATTTGGCAGTATTAGCAACTGATAATGGTCGTTCTGAACTCTTTGACATCTGTACATTCCGAATTACCATTCAGGACGTCAACGATAATTCACCAGTATTCGATAAAACGGTATATAATTTCAAGAAGATATATAATAATTTTTCTATTTTCCATTTTTCCAACCGGATATTATATGGTTGAATAAAGTCTGTACTTGAATAATAATATTTGATTTCATCTATAAGAATAGGTCTCACAAGGAAATAAGATTTCCAAGGTTGGTCCACAACTTTCGGTGTTATAATGATGTAATAAATGAATTGTTCATGGCTTATATAGTTTGGTTCGTTATGAACACGTATCGATGAAAATAACCCACAGCAAATTTTATTTTCACCGAAAGTTGTAGAAATTATTCCATGTGTTACACTATCAATTCTAATAGTTGACTAATGTTTATTTCTCCAATTGCTCATTCCGTATTATTAGATTGTGCATGAAAGAGAGAACTTGCATGAAATTTTTAAAAGTTTAACGACAGATTTCTTAATAAGTTTCTCATCCCAATTGTTTGTCTCTATCAATGCTATGTATGTGAATTGTTCATGTGTGTTATTATTGTAGAATTATACGGGACTGATACCACAAGATTTGCCACTTCATCGCGAAGTAATGCGAGTTTCTGCCACCGATATCGACGATGGTAATAATTCTGTTGTGCGATACAGTTTGTATGCAAAACGACCTGATGAAAGCGGTTATTTTGCAATCGATGAAAAAACCGGTCTTATCATCCTCAACAAAACAATTGATGTAAGTCCTGACTGATTTGTTTTATTGCAACTTTCATATTTTCGAATTGATTCCAACAGACATAACTGAGAAATATAAACTAACCAATACAATAATCATTTTCAGAGAGACCTGGGTTATACATTCAGGTTGATAGCGAAAGCACAGGACATGGGAAAAGACCCCAAAGCAACTAGAATAGATTTGGATATTCGTGTTGTAGAATCGCATAAAAAGGCCCCATCATTCTTACCACGTTCATCAGCACCAATAAAAATACCGGAAAATTATGATAAACATGATGCGACAATTGTGCGACTAGAAGCTATTTCCAATATAGCTGACCATCCAGATTTATTATTCACATTATTGTCCGGTCGGACTGAACAAACAAACAAAGATAGAACTTTCAGATTGGAATCAACAAAAAACACAGCAGATATCAAACTTTCTCAACATTTAGATTATGAGAAAAATACCGAATACACTTTGACTGTTCAGGTCAAAAACAACGATAATTTAGTTGCTGAAACAGCAGTACATATACTTGTGCTAGATGTGAATGATAACATTCCAGAATTCCGTGAATTGAAAAAAGGCAGTGTGTTTGAGAATGAACCGCCTGGAACACCGGTGATGCAGGTTCGCGCAATCGATGCTGATGGAACCGAAGAAAACAATCAAGTGACATACAAGTTGGGTACTCATCAAGATTTATTCAGTATTGGCGAACAAACAGGCAACATCACGACACGTATAATGTTCGATCGTGAAAAAGGAGATTCATACAACGTACAAGTATTGGCAATTGACAATTCAGTAAGTACATTATACGCAAGTGGCAAACATAATGAAGGCGAGCAATATTTTCGTATTGAAATCGCTGATAAAAATGATAACCCTCCGAAGTTTACGAAAAATCCGTACGTAGCTACAGCAATACCTGAAAATGCAAATATCAATGCTCTTGTTATCGACGTTAGAGCAGAGGATGCGGATACTGCAAGTCCAGTTATTTATAGTATTAAATCAGGAAATACTGATGATAGTTTTTCTATTGAGAGTACAACTGGGAGAATTACAATAAATCGTCCATTAGATTACGAAAAAATAACCGAATATAATTTGACAGTACGTGCGTTTGATGGTGTTTATGATGATGAAGCAATTGTGAAAATTTTCATAGATAATGTCAATGACAACCCGCCGGTTTTCGAAAAGTTCGATAGAAATCCAACAATTAGAGAGGAAACCCTGATTACGGATTGTATCACAACAGTGAAAGCATATGATCCAGATATCCTGGATAGGAATGCTGATCAACAAATCGTCTATTTTATCAATAAAGAAGATCAGCAACCATTCATCGGTATCGATAAAACCGGTTGTCTCAAATTGAAAAAGCCACTAGACCGTGATCCACCAAATGGGTACCCAATGTGGACTGTTATTGTAACAGCACGGGATGGTGATGTCTCACCAAAAGCCAATTCTGAATCTGTAATGGTGAACATTACTCTGATTGACGTTAATGACAATGCGCCATTTTTAGATATGCCACATTCAGTTGTTTGGTATGAAAATGAATCACCAGGTAATATAACAAAATTGAAGGCTCGTGACTTGGATTCTGATGAGAATGGTCCGCCATTTGATTTCAAAATTGACAGCAATGTAGTTGATAAAGAGATAACGGATAGATTTGAAATTATCGGCAACGATCTTTATGCCCGAGTGGTATTCGATCGAGAAAAGAAAAAAAGCTATACGATTCCAATAACAATAACTGACAGTGGTTCACCGCCAATGTCAAACACATCAATGTTAACGATTATTATTGGTGATCGTAATGACAATCCGATGATGGAAGGTTCTAGTTCTATTCTCGTATATAATTATGAAGGTTTAGCACCGTCAACTGACATTGGACGTGTCTACGTAAATGACAGTGATGATTGGGACTTGCCTGATAAACATTTCTCATGGTTGGGTGCGCCACACAAATATTTTCAACTCAATCCGCATACTGGCATGATCAAAATGCTTTCAAAAACACCCAATGACACATATCATCTCGAATTTGAGGTGACCGAGAAAAGTCCATTGATAGATTATCATTCAGTGAATGCAAATGTTAGTGTAACAATCAGAATGATCCCCGGAGAGGCTGTAAACAAATCAGGATCAATTCGATTTTATGGCATGAGTAGTGAAGATTTTGTTGCACCGAATGAGAAGGGGATCAGTAAAAAAGATGTCCTACAAAAAAGTTTGGCATCAATGCTCAATACATCAATTGCCAATGTCGACGTATTCACCGTATTACACTCACCACACAATAATAACAATAAAAGTTTGTTAGACGTAAGATTTTCGGCACATGGTAGTCCATATTATGCACCAGAAAAATTGAACACAATTGTGGCTAGGAATTCTAAAGAAATCGAAAGTAAATTGAAGACTGACATAATGATGATAAATATTGATGAATGTTTGATCGAAAAGTTGCACTGCAACAATACGTGTCGAAATTCATTGAGTGTTAGCACAACACCGTACGCCGTGTTCACAAATACGTCATCATTTGTGGGTGTCAGAGCAATAATTGATCCCCAATGTGAATGCCCTGTACCTGAACTCATTGATTGTCTGAACGGTGGTACGCCTGTTGGCCAACAGTGTGAATGTCCACCAGGTTTTGAGGGACCTCGTTGTGAATTATTGGGTATCAGTTTCCACGGCGACGGTTGGGCAGTGATGCCACCACCCGGTCAAGCATGTGAGGACTCTTATCTAGGATTAGACTTGAGACCGGATGCTGAAAATGGATTAGTATTCTATTTCGGTCCAATGAGTTATAATGAAAAATTGGGAATACGGGATTTCATATCACTGGAAATAGAAGATGGTTATGCTCTGCTGTATGTTGATTATGGTAGTGGTACAGCCCGATTGCACCAAACACAAACGAAACTTACGGATGGGAAAGAACACAGGATTGATATTTACTGGACGAAAAAAGCAATTGAAATGAAGGTGGATGATTGTGGCAAATCAGATTGTATGAGCCTCGATGCACCCATTGGCCCTAATGAGTTCCTGAATGTCAATAGTCCAATGCAAGTTGGTGGAAGCTTGACAGATTTTGTTGAATTGTACGGAAAACTTGAATGGAAATATAAACCAACTGATGAAAATTTCGTTGGCTGCATTAGTAACATGACAGTCAATGGTAAAACATATAATTTTGGGTCATTGCCTCTGGCTAAAAATACATATCCCGGCTGTAATCATGGAATGTCTAAAGCCGTATCGTTCGGGATTGATACAAATTTTCTCGTTGCAATACTAGTGTGTGTAGCAATATTGCTCATTCTGTTATTGGCTGTTGTTGTTCATAGGCGGAAACGGGACGACTTATATAAAGATATTGATGATATTCGTGAAAATATCATTAATTATGAAGATGAAGGTGGTGGTGAGGTTGATACAAGCTATAATTTGAATGTTTTGAGACAAATTTATGATGCTCCAGGTATTGATACGAAAATCTCACCAGTCTTTTCTGCGCATCAAAACAAAGCTCCGCCTGATGAAGTACCCGATATTTGTGGTTTCCTTGATGGCAAAAAGGAAAGCTGTGATAAAGATCCAGATACCAATCCATTTGATGATGTGAGACATTATGCATATGAGGGTGAAGGTAATTCTGATGGTTCCCTATCGTCATTGGCATCTTGTACAGATGATGGTGATTTGAAATTCAACTATTTATCCAATTTTGGACCACGATTCAGAAAATTAGCCGATATGTACGGTGAAGAACCGAGTGATGAAGACAGTGATGGCGTTGAGGAACGCGAAAGTGAAAGTTGGTGTTAGGACTGAAGCAAGTCAGAACAGAAATAAAATATATATATAAAGATTGTTGATTCAATGTATCAACCAAGCATCAATCATATGTTTCAAGGAGAACATAAGTAATTATAATTTTCACGATTAGGATCGTGATTTCATGCGTAGTTACATTGATTGGATATGACATAATAGATATTTGTTTGTTTATGTACTTAACAATAATGCGGTCAACCAAATTGAATTTTTTTCGTTGGTTACGATATGGTTTCGTTGTTGTGAATCGATGGATGAACATCGAGGAATATCAGATCATAGCAAAATTCTTGATCAAATGTGCCTTTCGTAACACCAAAGAACCATTGAAGAAAGAGAAATAATCACCAATCATTCGTCATGAACTATATATTGTGAAAAGAAGTTTAGAAGTAAATTTTGTATTCTTCATATTGGCAGCTCAGAATTTAGGAATTTTAGAAAGAAGCTCCAGCAACAATAGCGGCTGAATCGAAACAAAAATATATAAAATAAGACATATCATATATTTTTTTAAGACACCATTTTTCCGTGTGAACTATTAATATTTCGGCCTCATGGAATCGAAAATTATACTGATATTGCTAAGTAATTTAAGAAGTAGTATTGCCTTATGAAACATTTAGTAAAATTACTTGCATTACGAAACGATGCCGATAAATAATTTTTCTTCCATTGTGTTTCATTATTCATAGTAACAACGAGCTATTATTAAGTGGGAAAACTGTTACATTCCCATACGAATAAGTTATCTGAGTTATACTCTACTTCATCCCGCAGACATTTTACTTTTTTCCGTCATCCAAGTGATATGTTTTCTTTTCATTTCCTTATAAAAGATTTTTTTTTTTTGTACAAAGTAAACAACACAATCATTATGCGTATAATGGTACGATTATTGTATGATGAGGTGCATAAATAATCGTCAGAGTATTGTTTACGGCTGGAAAAAAATCGAATGAATCGATATTTGTACCACCATTAACTTATCAGCAATTTTTCGGGTTACTTTTTTTCAACTGCACCACAGTTATGTGAAAGAGTTAAACAATTGAGTTTAATGATGTAGTAGATTCGATCATTTCGATTGATAGAGACAATTGAAAAAAGTGAGTTATATGAATCATCGTGTAACGGATATAGTGGGCAATCTCAGTGTTGGCACGTGTCACCCTGACAATTTTGATCAATTATCGACCATTTCCACTACTTATTTCTTCCATTCACTGCCAATTGTTGTATTATACTATCGACAAGACATGTATTCTAAAAAAAAATCCGTTTATAAATACATTGTAATTATGTTATAGTTATTGACACAAATATTTTATCGTATATTATAATTAAGTGGAAAGTTATCACGTCAAACTATGAGTTGATTCTCCTGCAAAGTATCGTAACGAACTGAATTATTCGTTAGGCTTCCTACAGGACAAGTGTATACGGTATCCTCATCAATCATATTCCACTCGGATACGAATTGTAGAACTTCCACACAAACATTTAATTGTAACGATCCCAATCAGCGAAAGAAGCCTATTATGTTTTCCTCTAGAAATTAATTTAACTGTTGTTGTAAGGAATTCAATGAGCTTCTCTATTTTTATATATCGATTGAATACATTATGGTCACGATTGATTATATATATATATACAAGATTGATTGTCAACAAAATAAAAATTAATTCATGAACAAATGCTAGCAATTAATGATCCTAAAGTAATGTTTAATTGCACCGAGTTATACCATTATATATAATCACGCAACGATAATACAATTCTGATCATAAGAAAAGCAATAAAACACCACAAAACGATGTGTAGGCGTTTGTTTCTTCACGAGATTAGAAACACGTCCCTTTTGAAAACAGGACATGAAGCCAATTTGAATGTTGCAGCACACAGTATAAAATACGGGATAGAGTCTCTCTATTCGTTAAACAGCGATCGTCGCTCAGCTGCATCGTCGCGATCAACACTGTCCATTCGAAAATTATTATTCATTCAATTGAACTTCTGTTTCATTAAGATTTCAGCAAACAGTGTTGAAAAGAACAGAAATGTGAGTCATCTATATGAAAATTTATAAAAATATCAATATCTCTGATAAAGATTCATATTATTTGATTAAAGTGTCCATTTCAAACAATTTTCAGGTCTTATAAAATCTTTTCAAATTTTTTTGTACTCATGATAATTGTGTGCATGCTGTCATTCATATTAAATGCGGAAGCCCAATTGAATTTTTCAACTGGATGGGGAAAGAGACACAGAGATATGCAAGGGGATAACGATAGCAGTCAATCAATGTGCTCATGTATTCAACGGAAGCAATTATTAGGGCGACTAATCAGCAATTTGTATAATGCCATTCGTGTAAGTTTCAAATTCATATAAAGTCATGCTCCAGATCATTGTAACAATGATGAAAATACCTCCAATCGATTTATGATTTTGTGATTTATAGATAGAGGCTCGGAAAATTAATGAATGTGGACCAATCAATCGGTAATCAATTCGAATGAACCGTCAGCAGACTTATGGATTCGTATGGACCGAAAAAAATGAATCAAGTTCAATGATTTCATTCTATTTCAAATAATCAACTTCAATATATGACACCGCTGAATATTTAATATTTTCGTATAACAATATATATATATATACATATATGATCTGTGGAATAATTATAGATTATACACCCTTGCAATTCAACAATGAATACGGTGCATATTCTCACAATTGAATTCAACTCCTAATTTCTAATTCCTCTTTACGCTTCATACATTATTTTGGAATTTATTGGATCATGGATTACATCAACTTTGCAATATTTTCTGTCCAACTTCTCACTAACTCCATCCCAAGAACTTCATTTAGATTTCGGATTGAACGGATGACAAAAAAATAATGACCTGGGAGTTTGATCTCATTTCAAACAGGATTTTCTTGGGAATAACTAGTTGATCGAAAAATAATTCAAAATTACTACGCGTGGATATTCCGACAGTTATGAGGTATCAACCATAAACATAAAGCCACCGGCATGCTGCTGTACTGATGAAAATAAAGAGGAAATTTATAATAATGATGTAATTAAAAGTATTCTTAAACTATAATTGACTCGAAGAAAACATACATTTTCATTCGAACAGTTACCCAATCTAGCATTTACATTATTATTATTTCATGTTTATGTTCATTTTTGTATGGAAGTGATCAATAATTATCATGAATGTTGGAAGTCATATTTGAATCATTACAAAATAAATATGGGAAGGAGCTTCATGGAGCACAAATTACTCTTCCCATATCGAAGAGCAAATTTATTCAGCAACTAATTGCATTTATCGAATGTGGTTTTTTTTCTTCATTCTGTCACAACGTGAATGCGATAAATGAATTATTCATCTAGAAATAGAACTAGAATTCGATGAAGAATGGAAAATAGAGAATAGGTTGCAATATATTCGGCTTCGTATTCGATATCAAATGACAAAATGTGTGGGATGAAAGCCCAATAGAGCTTTATTTTTGATGCCCAAAAGCCGCCAAGGCGCCAACCACTGCCAACACAACTACATCACGCTGGAAACGCAGTGCCGGCGACGCAGCATTACGCTCTCGAAAACACATCCATTGCAGAACATTGAATAACGTAATAGCAATTCATGTTGGCAGGTCTAGCTAACAATTTTTTTGGTTAAGTAGCCCGGGGTTCTGATTCCTTATGGACGTCTGTATTTTTTGCTTCTGCTATGGTGGACTATCATATCTATATGTACCATCGTATGTTTTAACAGATTAATTGGGTGAAATATACGAATTATATCTATACTTAGTGTTAGTGTTGCTTAGTGTCTTCAGTTTGCAAGATGGCGATATTGGTGTCGGTTGTGTCTTTTGCGTTCTCGCTTTTATTGACACCATTTCTTATGATTCTGCTGGCGATTATATTTCTTGCATCTATTGGAAAATCATTGGGAATTCGTAAACTCTACATCAAATTATTACTCACATTATTCGAGGTAAATACTATTGTAAATACAGTGTTTAAATTCACCATAAGTTAGTATGTGCACGCGGGTACCGATAATTTAAACATTAAACAAATATTGAATGAATATTGGATCTGCGTTTCCATTTTTTTCTGAAATTCTACGTTTTGTCATTGTGACATATCGGAAATAATGTGAATTAATGTATAATACAAAAAAAATTATCAGATCGGCTCATCTCATCTCCACGATTATGTATTGGTGCAACAATAATAATCACAACTCGAGTAGGTTCAAAGTCTCAGTTCAAACATCATCTTGAATTGTGGCTTTGACATTAAATATTGAATTCCATTGCAAAAATGACGAAGATATATGTGTATTGATCAAATAGTTTATCAATTTTTTTTTCCCATTTTAGTATGGTAGATTAAACATTGAAAAAGTTAGGCAGCAAGGAAACCTCACGCACGATGAGAACAAAGATGACAATAATGAATGTCCAACTATTGATAATCACAAATGTACAAGTGATAAAAATTGTAATAATCAGAACAAGAATGGCGATTTGGGGAGTTCGGTGATTGCCAGATCGAGGAATCTCATCCTAGTACCTCAACCTGAATCACAATTCCAAAAAAACGATGATAAACATATCGATACTCAACCAGATTTAATCAACATGACCAATGAAAATGAGGTGAATGTTTGACTCAATACTTTAACTAGCTTTGCCAGAAGGAAACAACCAAGCACATCATAAACTCGATCCAAACAATTTTAGAATATTTTGCAGCATCATGAGTCGTTTGAAACCCTCAGTACTCTTTTCGATCCAGTTTTTTGTTTGGATTATATCAGAGCTGGTGTTGAGGCAATTATTGAAGATCAAGTAACCTCGAGATTTGAAGCAGAAGAGCTCAAGGTGAGGCATTGAATTTACTTTCAATTTGAATTGAAATTTTAACAAATATTCACCTTTTTCATTCTTGCGTTTCAATTTCGGATATTGGAATAATAAATTGCTGATATATGATGATGAATTTTTCTTTCATCAAGAGATTTTTATTTCTCTATGTCACAAATGAGGCAGGCAGTGGAAGAGCGGATTGAGCCGCGTTGAATATTTATCTATCAATTTGCCATAAAGTCGATGAATGATAAACTGGCGGCGATAACTTAGTGTCCTGGTACCTAACCTATTTCATTGAATCATTACAAAATAGTTTATCTTTCAGGTTTAATAGATAAACATTTCCATAATTGAAGATAAAATAAAAAGAATTAATTTCAAGAGAGATCTCCATCATGATCACTTTCAGGTCATCTTATTATCGAGTATCCATGATTAAACTGATAATGAATCATTTTATGTAAGAAGTTGGACAGTGAAGGACTTTAGAGCGTTTAGACCTATGAATAATATAATAACCCCGTGTGCCTTGAAACATCGAATCATCGGAACGAAATTTAAAATAGGTTAGTGCTGGTTCGATTTCGGCCTGCACTAAATATCATTCCTTCCAGAACTAAAAGGGAAATACTTCAATCTAAATCTCCGAAAGCCTACTTGAATTCATTCTGATAGAACGGGTTCCATTGGTGGCAATCAAAATCGGCACTTCATTTCGAAGATCATAAAACAGAAGATGAGTTTTCTAAGACCATCGCATCCAGTAATGAAAAATCTGAGTCATTCCTCTTTTACTCTGTCCTCGCAGGATTTCTCTATAAATATACTTTAACTGTGTCCAGTTCTTTAGATAGATGAATACTTTATAATTTCTGATAAGCAAAGTATTTTTACAATTCAAGTATGCAAAGTTATTAATGCATATTTTTTGCAAATAAAATTAACAGAATTGGAACCTGCTCACACGTACGAATAGACGCTACGAGTTTATCTCGTGGAAACTTACTGTGATATGGATGTTTGGATTCTGCCTCCGATATTGTTTTTTGCTGCCGCTGAGAATATTGATCTGTTTTGTTGGGGTATGTATGACAATTACAATAATATTTTCGCTACGTCTAAGACTGTCTTCATAGATTACAGTGGGTGCATAACCTAGGGCAATTGAAGAAATCGAGGCTCATCGTCTCTGACGAATTCACAAGGAAAAAAAAAAATGGTTTTGTGTAATGAATATGAATGTCGTAGGTTGCATATCTTGTTCTCGCAACATCAATAGTCGGTTGTCTACCAACTGGGAGAATAAAATCATGGATCTATGATTACGTTTATCGGACATCGTTTCGGATAATGTCGAGATCTTTATCCAGTGTAATAACCATCCATAACCCAGAGAATAAACCAAAATCAAGCGGGTTATGTACAGCTAACCATACATCAACGATCGATGTTTGTATCTTGTCGACACAAACTACATTTTCATTGGTAAATGCCTCAATATGGGAAATATGGCATTGTAAATTAACTTCGTTTGGATTTGATAACGGGCGCATTGGTAAACGGCCTGCAGCAAAATGTTGTTTTCATATGATTCAAAAGTTCGGCAGGCAAAATTATTCTTTTGTTCAACTGCTCAATTCATGAGAATTTTCGAACTTCCAATACAAAAAAAAATATCTTTTCTATCAAATATACATCAGATCATCTCTTTTTTTGTTTAACGATGAGTATTTTGCATCCCTATAATTTTTGAATCTTAGAAGGATATTTTTCAAATGAATTGCTGTAATTGTGCGGCAATGTGGTTCTAAGCGACACAACTTTTTGACCATTATCGTGCTGATCACATTCGTCATAAATGTTGCTGAGAATTCTCATAAGTTATTCTTTTGTAAAATAGGTATCGTGGCTTGATGATTTGAAGAATGTGTTGAAAACAAAACTTTCAACTTTAGTGTGCAATTGTTTAGACGGACAGCTTGTTAATTTTTCAGGTCATGTGGCTGACCGTGTGCACTGGGGCAGTTGGCTATGTTCCAGAGGGTAATTTCAAACGTTGGCTCAACTATAACGTCTCAATAATGTGCTTTGCGTTGTTGTCTGGCGCATTGTCATCAGTTATCACCTACCACAACACTGAATATCGCCCGATGAGAGGAATTTGCGTCGCTAATCACACATCACCCATCGACGTACTTGTTCTCATGTGCGATAACTGCTATTCATTGGTATGTCATGTTGGCATCACAGCGCAACAAATGGAAGAAGGGAAAGAATCAGATGGAAAAATAGTTTTTTCAATAAATTGTATTCCCCAGTTGCTTTTATGTGTGTACATGAGCAAGTGTTGCTGACAACTAATTTGCATGTTTGCTTCTCACATACTCATTATGTGTTCACTTCTGTTCTGTTCTCCCTTTTACATATTTTTTATTATTTCAATATGGATGTGATGAACATTTCAGATTGGCCAGCGTCACGGTGGATTTTTGGGAATATTCCAGCGGGCATTAGCACGGGCATCACCGCATATCTGGTTTGAACGTTCAGAAGTAAAGGATAGAGAAGCTGTAACAAGACGGTTAATATTGAATCATTTGATCGATTTGTGGAGATTACGAATAAGTTGAGAATGTGTCTCATGAATATGATATATATTTATTAATTATATACATTTGTAGGTTGAAGCAGCATATTTCAGATCCAACAAATCCACCGATTCTGATATTCCCAGAGGGAACTTGTATCAATAATACATCCGTTATGCAATTCAAGAAAGGAAGTTTCGATGTTGGCGGCATTATTTATCCCGTAGCAATTAAAGTATGATGACTCGATTAGCTTTAATGAATTCCAAACTAGATAACACAGAATTGATATTTATGCTTTTTTCCTCAGTATGATCCAAAGTTTGGTGATGCTTTTTGGAATAGTAGTCGTTATTCAATGGTGCAGTATTTGTACATGATGATGTCGAGCTGGGCAATAGTTTGTGATGTCTGGTATCTTCCTCCAATGTACAGAGCTGATGGTGAGAGTGCAATCGATTTTGCTAATCGAGTGAAGTCTGTTATTGCACAACAAGGTGGTCTTGTTGATCTTCAATGGTTTGTTTATTCTCATTTTGTTTCCATTCGAAAAAATTGCCGTCTCAGTCATCACATGATTTACACTACCTCGAATCTTTTTTAAGGGATGGCCAATTGAAGAGAATGAAACCGAAAAAAGAATGGAGGGAAAAGCAGCAGGAGGAATTAAGTAAACGATTAAAAGTAGAATAAAACTTTTTTTTTGCATTCCCCTCATACATTATGATGATCAAATCGTAGATAGATTTCTATGAAATAGAAATAATTGGATGCATAACCACTTTTTTTGCGTATTCTCGTAAACTTGTCACTCAAGTCACCTCGGTCCAATGTAATTAACTACCCCATATGAATTAAATGAAGTTACATTAATTTTATTGTAAATCAGTACCATGATTCGATTGATACTTTTGAAATGTTTGTAACAGTAACTTGCTTTCCAATTTTTATTCTCAAAACGCGAAAACAAAATTCTCGAATGTCAAATGACTGATATTTTACAATTATTTGAAGTTTAATCAACGGACATCAGGAAAAAAGTTCTGATTGGTGCATGGCTGTATTTATTGAAAACCTATATCCATTGAAAGGAATATAGGCAATGTCAAATTTTGACAGAAATATTATGCTTATATTTCTTACAATGAACATGTTATCATATGTTGAATTTTTACGTTACCGTAGAGCCAAAAAATAAATTAAATACTTATATTTTGCTACTTTTATAATCGAATAACAGATATAAAAATGCATACAATTGTTATATATTTAAGGATTTTTAAAATATCTATCTGGGTGAGGTCAAAAGATAACAGAATGAATTGTTCGCGTGACAAAAAAAATTGAGATTTATTTTAGTACACATGTATACTTTTGAGGCTGCCAAATCTCGATTGTTGTAAATATTTTAGTATGGGATTTTCGTTAATATGAACATAATGTACGGGAAAGTACTAATATATCATAATATAATGTAACTGTATAAGGATGTCTAGTCTCATGCCACATCACAAAAAATAATCATAATGTCAATTGAGAATTATACATTAAGTTAGAGATGCGTGTATCATTAGTATAGCTAAATATGAAATCATTAAACGGATCTAACAGCAATATCGTTTTTTACTCGATTTCTCACAATGAAAGTTGTGTATTTTCAGTCACAATATACACGTAGCTACAAAATAATTAAGTTATATCGATACTTATTGTTCACTCTTATTCTGTTCCGCAACTAATTTACAGCGAGCTTCATAAAGTTTGAGTAATTTATCTGTCGCTGTGGAATCAACTTCCACTGCAGCACCAATTTTATCCTGGAAATATGAAATAATTAAATATCAGTATCAACGGTAACTGCAATCGAAAATTCGATAGTAATGAAGATTCTTACGTTAGGATATTCCACAATGTTAAAAGATGGATTTCTGAATGTGAATGGGGTCCATGGCCCTTGGATAGAAGGGAATTCTGTACGCCAGAGTTTTTTCAATCTGAATTGCGATCCATCATTAGCTTGTGTACGCATCAACTCTATCCATTTGACGATAGTTTCTTTTTCGAAATTTTTTACATTTAACCAATGCCTCTGACCATCAACTGGAAAACGAAATTCCGAAAATGTGAGTGCGAACTGTACGGATTTTCAAAAACTATATGGATGAATCTATTACGATATTCGGCGACAATGACTGGGGTGCGATGTCTTCTCGGTTTCACATAAACTACCACACCAGGATTGTCTTTAGCAAAGTCAATGAGATGATCCTCCAAAAAATCTCTATAAAACAGAAAGAAATTGAAATTATGTAAGTACTATATCATATTGTCGGCTATAAAATCTTGATTGACTGAAGAACAAAAAATCGAAATCATTGTTGGAGAACATAATGATTACCTCAACCCTCGACTAGATCCATGACTTTTACAAAACTTCAGTGTTATCCGTTGCAATTGACCAATGTATCGGCCAATGCCGTTGTTCAAAGGTGCTCGTGGCCAAGCAGTTTTCAACACCAAACTATGATTCGACATTATTACTCACCGTACAATACTGAAAGCAAAACAGATATGAAATAGGTTATGTATCACATATTATGGAGCACATGAGTTTCGAGCGATTGCAATGCCACTCACTGTATGCAACATAATTTATATATATATATATATATATATATATATTACAGATTTGAATCTATCTTATGAGCTAGTTTTAAAAATGCTTATGGTTCATGTGATGAGCCATGAAAATTTTGCATAATTTCCTCATTACCGGAAATTTATTATTTTTACATTCAGCACAAACCAAAGATTAATGATATTTTTATTGGGTATTCGACGTAATTCCAAATTTCAAACAGGAACTAATGGGTGAGAAAACCTGGTTGTGCGTCTATTCAGATAAAATAGTGGTGAAGAAACTCATATGACAGGCGAATAAATATATATACACATAGTTCAACCATACAAAAGAGCAAACCATTTCGTAGAGTTGCGTCAAGTTGTATACATGATTTATAAAAGAAAGTGGATAGAAAATATTGACGATGATTGTCATGCGTTCCGATTATGTACTTAGTTTGTTTCTGTCCTTCTTCATTCATCAAAGCATATTTGATGAAATAAACCGTGAAAGATCATTTGTAGGCATAATATAATACTACAATATCGAGGGATTATAGGCAGGCCCCATCAAATTTTCCATAAATATATGTTACTTGGTGATACATAAAAGTAAATATTTCTATTTTTCGAATGTTAAGGTACTAATATAAATATATGAAGAAACAGTCACAAGGAAAAATAAAAAATTCTTATTATATTCGCTAAGAAACATGAAAAAAATTATTGCGAAGAGTACACTATGATACAAGTGAGTCATTTTTCTGACCCGCCATTCATAACAATTCTAGAGTTTGTCTTCTCTAATCTCGAAGATTTATTTTTTACAGAAAACATTTAGTAAGAGTTTTCCAATGGTATATATATATTAAATATTCAATTTCATTGAATTTTTTATGAGGAAATACTATGATTATGTTCATGTAACGAATTCCGAAAATATAAGATTGATCTTATTAATTGTTCATCTCAGATTAATAAATCATGTGATATTGCATACTCCATATTCTGGGGTATGATATTGTCATGAATGCCCACATGAATAGCCAGAAAACGCGACGGTATTCGGTTCAAACTGTTTTTTATGATTAAATTCAATCCACAATTATATTTTTTATGGAATTCGTTGGGAAACCCGATGTTTTCCGTCCATAATTAATGATTTGTCGGTAATAGCACGCGGTTCAGTAAATAGTTGGACAGTCAACACGATGAAAACACTGTTCCAGATGGGTAAACTTCAAAATATCGAGGTGCCAAGATTACACAGAGCAAGACGATTTTTATTTGTTCCTCACGTGAACGACATGGAAAATGATTGAGGAACTAGAGTTTTTCTCCACTTAAACTCAGAACATTATAATACGAATGATCTGGGAATCTATCTAATTCAATGTAATCTGTTTCATCAAGTAAAAGTCCTTCGGCCATTGCAACGAGTTCACCAAATGAAGGCCTACACGTTGCATCTTTATCCCAACAGTAATACATGATATTATAAAGCTCCCTTTTGCAATGTTCCGGCCTGTCTAATCTGTAGCCCTCTTTTATTTTCCGCATTACGTCCGCAGCCGCCATTCCAGGATATGGTGTTGAACCAAGCGTAACTATCTCCCATATAAGAACGCCGAAACTCCAAATATCAGATTTTACTGAAAATATATTGTCATAAAGACTTTCAGGTGCCATCCATCTTATTGGCAATCGACCTTCAGATTTTCGTTCGTAAATTTTATTTGCCGCAACATCTCGTGCAAACCCAAAATCTGCCACTTTGCACACTCTATTCTCATCAATAAGAATATTACGCGCCGCCAAATCACGATGAATGATTCCTTTCGATGCTAAATACTCCATTCCTTTCGCAACCTGTTACCATAAAAAAATTCATCAAGAATTTATCTATCATCTTTTTAAGAGGATGTTGTTATAAAATAATGTTCATTTCCAACACTCACCTGATAAACAAATCCAGTAAGATCACTAGATGTTAATCCGGGTGCCCCCCGATTCCTCTCCTCACGCGACGCGCGGAGAAAGCTCTGAAGTTTACCCCCACTTATATATTCCATTATGACAAATATTGGCTCACGTTCAGTGCAGCATCCAAGTAATCTCACAACATTTGGATGTTGCTCTAAACTCTTCATAACTTTGAGCTCTTGAGAGAGATCCAATCTTTCACGTTCAGTTGCGTTCTCTTTTAGAGTTTTCACTGCAACAATTGACGCACCGGATTTCCCATCTATATCAATTGCTTCACATTTCCAAACTTGTCCAAAGCATCCTTCTCCCAATATACTGAACACCTGTGCCAACAACATATTTTCAAAGATTTATCTCTTCTCATCCGCCTCTTGATACAATTGCGAATAATGAAACTATTCTCTTCTCAAAATTTAGACAATACGAAAAAAAATTTATAATAATGACAAAATCTCTAACAAGCGACATTACGATCTGACCTTCAATCTATGGCGAGGAAACTCCCATTGATCAGTCTGTTGGTCTATATTCTGATCTAACTGATGATGTGTTTCTCTACTCCATTCTTGATACTTATTACTCCTAAACATTGGATTGTCGCCACTCTTCAACATCAATGAAGGCTCATCTGATATGTTTGAAATTCGTACTGATGTTTGTTCTTTCTGCATTTAAAAATAATATTAATGGTTTACTGTGCAAATCGTATCATCGCACATCACTTCTGGGCATGAGTAATTGAAAATGAAATTATTCTTACCGTATCTTCTTTAGATTTGCCATCTGATTTGCATAACTTTCCTCGCATTGACCAAACACCCATTCCCAAGCCCAACAATAATGCAATTACAGCTGCAATAGGTACTAAGGCCATAGCAATATCTTTAGATGACGATACTCCATTTGATTCTTGATCAGCTGCAATATGAACCTCACGATTCAATTTATTTGTATCCAATGGCTCATAAGAAACGTCATTTGTGTCATTAAGAGTCAACATTGTGGTTGGTATAGCAGATGTATTTACAATACTTCCATTATTCTCTACTGGGCGTAATTTTGTTGTTTGTCGTTCATCTTCTTTATTCGTGAGCGGCGATGAAGGTCGAATATAACCTCCAGCGTTGGGTAGTGTGAGCAATGGTGGACGAATACGACCTCCTGAGCCATGATGACTTGGAAAAGGAGACCTACAATTACAGTAAGATAACAAGTGACTGAGATTTTGTGGAATGGACGATATCAAACACTTGGGTATAATAATAACCTTTTCAATAAATACCCTTCTATGAAATGAAAAACGCAACTCGAGCTTACTTTATGAAAATATATGGAGTCGCATCAAGGAGAAGAAGAAAAAAGGTAAGGGAGAATAGGGAAATGTGACTTTAAGCGAATGACATCGATATGAAAACCGAGTCTACTTACCGAGTATAACCCACGTTTGGTATTGAGGTATTTCTAATATTGACGAACACCTCCGTCTTCGCTGTCAATTGTCCGTCAGAAACAGTGACATAAAGGAATAAATTTTGTCCGCCCTTAAAAAAAATTGCATACACAATTAAAAGTTGTCATGAATAATTTCATGACACTCATAGTCTTTTGCATGCATTTTGAAATTTGTATCACAATATTGTACTTACTTTTCCTTTGAGAGTGTTATTAACAAATATAGTGCCAGTTTTATTGTCAATGGAAAACGGCAGGGGAGGTTGTGGACTGTCATCTCCATTATAACTATGACCTAATGGCTCTAAACCAAATACCAGTTCATCAGATTCATTGTCATCAGCGCGTACGCGAGTCACGATGCTTCCCACCGGTTCAGTATCTGACAGTATCCAATTCCGATCCAACCACATGACTGGTGGTGTATTATCTCCCATCATTTGGCCATCTCAAGGACCGGAGAAAAGAAAAGTGATGATAAAAATCTATTTTTTCCATTGTCTAGTTGATAATAAAATATGAGCTATATGATATAAAAATACAGCGGGATTTCCCTGTTCGTCATTAATGAGAGAAGGGGGCGGGGCTGTCCACTTGGAGAAAGTGGGACAATGAAAGTGCCACCAAAAGGCTCAAATGATTCGACAAGACATTCGATCTTAAACCACATTCATCGAATTATTACATCACATCGTGTTTCTCATGGTGAAATTATTAATTCAGTTCGACAGGACGATTTAGTTTAATAAAATTTCACGATCATATTCCATATATCTAACAATATATAATTTTTCCATTCGACCGAAATGATATATTGAATGGCTTTATGAAAAGAGGAGGAAGACTTTCACTTTGCTTCAATGGCGCAATGGGAAATGTGGAACAAATAAAAATAATTTAATAAAAAATAAACGATTGATGAATTTCTCAGAATTCCAAGACTTCTTGTACACTGTCTGGCGACCTAATTATTCCAAGTTACTTGCGGCACAATTCTTTGATAAAACAATTGAATTTGCATGGAGCATCTATCTCCAGTCATATAAAATATCATGATAATTTCGAATATATTCTAATCTGAAAACAATATTGTGGTTGACATTGATGGGAAATAAACTTACAGGCGTTGTTTGCTAACAGACAAGCCGCCGTTGCGGCAACAATCCATTCTATGAACATTACACAGCATTTGCCGAGAATGGCAGACACTGATAGTGATAAATGCCGACAATGTTGATGATGAGAATGATCACAATGACAAAGAGAATAAAGATGATGATGATGATGACAATGTAGCAGAGTTCTAAGTAAATTTTTTAATCTTGGCACACTTTGTAACATCCAATTGCAAACACATTATTATCTCTCTATATGTGTAACCCCATTCACTTGCACACCACTGACTGCGATATTATTTTTCATCCATATATTCATTCTGAATATAAATCTATGTCGATACAATTGATTTTCATTAGAATTGTCGGATTTCGATTTAATCTTTTTTTTTGTGAAAGTTGCCAGCTGCTTTGCATAGCACATGAAAACAAATATCGAAAATATTAAGAATTATTTCTCGTCATCATTGTCAATTCATGGGAATTTCCCTCATAATAATAATATTATTATTATTATTTATATTGTTATTTTGTTGTGATTCATTTCGAACCGCGCATTGAAATCACCGATTTTTATTCTATTTCCGACGAGAAAATAATATTTTAGTCATTACATTTATATTTTCGATATGATTATTTATATACATTAAAAAACTATTAAGTCATGGAATTTTTTGATGCAAAATAAAATTAGATATGAATTATTTATGCAATGCCACAACACTACGATGTTTAATGCACTACAAATCTGTTATTATATGCCCATGACATGTTCAATGAGCGATACTGAAACGGTAAGATTCGAAGCAGTAAAAAGCGTTGAAATATAGTGGCGAACCTATGCCAACCCATACTATATCATGTACATACTATACATTCAATATTTCAATACTCCAAATGCCATAGCGATCTGTCATGAAAAGGTGGCTGGCACCAAAATGGCGTAGAAAGTTCCTGTTTTTATGATTATAATGCTCCTCACGATGGAAATTTGATAGTGTTTGCTATACCTAGATTGTGATGAAATTATTTTTGTGATATATTGAGTGCCACGAAAAAACTCAGCAATTTTTACATGATTAATTATTAATATATGTTGCTTATATTGTTAAAATCTGGAAAAATTATGTATAATAGCTCTTATTATTCCTCTTCAGCTAGACTATGATGACATTTTTATCGAAATTATTTCTATAATGTGCTGTCACATTCATAAAAAGAATAGAATATTTCTGTTTGAAAAAATTCGTTATAACGAATACGTTCGTACGACCATCAAACATATGATTATTTCGGATCATTTCTGGTATAATATAATTGCTATTTCTAAAAAAAAATGTCCTCATTGATATAGTATAATTTTGAAGCACCTCCCAATTGGATGGGTTTCGGCGGAGCGGGCTATTTGTCAACAATTGTGTCATCGAAGATCTTCTAACAAATTAGAAACTACTTCAGAATGATTCAGTATGAGTTATCTGCTATACTCGCTAAGATTTGAAAAAATAATTGCACCCCCTCTGGAGGTATCACAAAATCATTTTTTAGTTATTGTCATTCAACTACATGTCCATGAGAAATTCCGAATCGAAATAGACAGGATAGCATAAGATGGCGCTAAAACGCAGTGATAGCAATTCATTGTTTTTGAATCTGATTTTCGTATTATTTTTGAAATCATTGTAAAATACTGATCTATCTCGATATGAACTAATTTAATTCTTTTACAAATGTTAAACAATC